>JAODUG010073578.1:0-13288 GCA_027564795.1 Aphredoderus sayanus
CACACACACACACACACACACACACACACACACACACACACACACACACACACACACACACACACACGCACACACACCTTGATTCTTTGTGGTTGAAAACAGTGTTATATGTTGTTTTCATTTGAAACTGTGTGGAGGAGCCTGAGTGGCTTTCACTCCTCTCTACTCCTAACCCTGTAGTGCTCATATATTCACATCCTGTCTATCTCTGGTGCCCTCTCTGTATAAGCACTGCAGTGAAGGCTAGGTATCAGC
Organism: Aphredoderus sayanus; assembly: GCA_027564795.1. Classification (NCBI taxonomy): domain Eukaryota; kingdom Metazoa; phylum Chordata; class Actinopteri; order Percopsiformes; family Aphredoderidae; genus Aphredoderus; species Aphredoderus sayanus. Next base: position 256 of record JAODUG010073578.1, read on the forward strand.
ACCTCCCTGCAGAAGAGAGGGGGTGTTAGATAATGTTGTAAGACCAGCCTCATTACACTTCCAAGCATCTTGCAGCTTGACACCTGCCCATATGCTTGTAGCTAATGATGCTAGCCCACAGCAACAATCACTGGTTATTACATATGCTTTACCAAATGCAATGTTGCACACGTGCAGTGTGGAGAAAAGGAGTTTATCCCAAAATAGAGGCCTAGCTGGGGGGCGTGCCAGCATCAAACCAATGTTCTACTGGGTTGTGTCTGCTATGATGCTCTGTCACGTCCACACACACATTGGTCTGAACATATGCATGCGTGTAAAGCTGACAGTCTTGTGTTTCTAGTTGGCTGCCAGGAATGAATCATATTTTGAGCAAACAGGAGTCCCACTAGCGTAAATGCTTTCTGATGTTTTCTTGTATTATATTAAGTTGAACAACAACATGTTTGTATGTTATCAGTGATAAATTATTCATATCATACATAATTAGAAACATTTATTGAAGGGCTAAGATTTGCTTTACTGCCTAACAAGCCATATGACCTGGAACGAAGAACACTTTGTTACTCTTGACTGACGGCTGCAGCCGTTTTAATACTGTACAATTGGGGTGGGTAATTATTACATTTTTCAAACAATGTATGGTAAATGACGTGGGAAGCAATATTTTAAGCTTTATTAAGATTTGCAGAGAACATATTGTCAATTTATTGATAAGTGTTCGACTTGTTTTTTTTTATGTTGATAGTGGGTATTGTGAACTGTTTTCTGGTTGAGCACCAGGGGCCCTGAAATGAGGGGAGTGAGATTAAGTCTCAGACAATACTGTTAGTGTATACCTGTATATTTGGTCATAACTGAACTTTGGTTGAAGTTACTGTAGGTTCTGTTGAAGTACATCTGTGCAGGATAAAGTGTGTGTTAGCTCATTCATTTGGCAAACCTTATTTAAATTATTTGGCTGTTCTGTCTGCTCAAGGGTGTTTGGCCAAAAGAGTTCCCTGGTATACGGACACAAATATAAAGGCTGCTATGCTGTCACTGCTGTAGCTGGGATTTAAATAATAAAGCCCACACATTTTCTACATCTTGCCTTGGCCTCTGCCGACTGCATCCTCCAGCTGCTAAATGGTAAATCTAACAACATCATTCTGGTTTATTTAGTGGATAAAATGTACATTATGCTATATGACGGCCAAAAAATGCATGTGTGTTATATCTAAGAGAGGGCTTGAGTGTGACAGTGCATGTCATATAAGACATGCCTTTCATTTTAAATTCTCCAATTCACAGAGCATTCTCAGTAATCCTCCGATAAGAGGATGATAGAGAGAGAGACAGAGAGAGGTATATACTGTATTATATAATGTCAGACAGCCCAGATTGTTTGTCTGCATAAACTATTTCGACATTGTCTAAAACAGTCCCATCACCTTCCTGTTCTACAACACCAAATTAATTTAAGGTGGTTTTTACATACTGACCAACCTAAAAGTGGCTTATGATCCCTTCCATTTAGGAGCAATGAACAACTTCCTTATGCTGTCCAGTCTAAGACTGAAAAAATAATACAATGAAACAAAAAAATGTATTTTAAAAGACTACAATAAATAAATCCTAAACGAAATAGAATCTTGGAATCCTAAGTATTTTGATGCACATTTATAGAGTCCTGACCTCCATTTTTAGAAACTATTATCAAGTTCAAACACAATTTCTAGGGAGACTAAACTGAAATATCTTTTGAGATGTTTGCGCTTATATTTTAGAAGTCTCACATAGAGATCCAATGGAAATTATGATCATGTGTAGTTTAACAGTGTCCCCTCCTCTCTCTTGTGAACATATTGGGTCTCAGTGGGACCGAGTCACCTAGGGAGACAGTCCTCCCCCATCCTGTTACTCTCTCTCTCTCTCCTGTACATGCAGACATTATTACTCTCTCTCTCACTCTCTCTCTCTCTCTCTCTCTCTCTCTCTCTCGTACACTCAAACATTCCAAAAAGCATGTTCCGTCCTTTTAATAATGTAATCACACAACTCACGCACACACACGCACACACACGCACACACGCACACACACGCACACACACACACACACACAATAATAATGAAATAATTGCTATAGTAATAAATACACATATAAGGACAACATAACCTTACACAATCAATGCTGTCCTGGTTGACTTAAGAAAGATGTGGTGAAACATAACTACCTTAATGTCCCCATGAAATGGCTTACCACTGATATATTTCCTCTTGAAACAACGTCTGCTGAACTGTAAGAGAGTGACGAGTCATCAGTATTTCCCTCAAAAAGTGTCTGATGGTCTTTCTATTTGAGAGTGAGTCACTGAACATCGTATTTTGAAGTCTCATTTATAGTTTATACGACATGTTGACCTATACGATTTGAATGTGACCTCTTTGGCTTTATAATAAACCAAGAAATCTCTGTTGTTTCCTATTATTTTCTCCTGTATATACGCAGTGAAATTATCTACTGTAGCAAACATACAGAATATAGCATTTCTAGTAAATAGCCTAAGTAGAGCTATTAGACAGTTGGAGTAAGCAATGCAGGAGAAAGACACCTCTCCTTTAAATGCCATAGGGTGCTCCCTCGGAAGTATTGCCCCCATCTATTGGACACGCATTGCCAAGGCTGTTCCTATTTACAGAGCCAGGACTTTATACAGATTATCTGTATAAAGCTCATGGAAGTGAGGAGATACTATCTGAATTTTACAAAATTATTATTTGGTTACTGCATTTTAATCTTTTTGCAAAAATAATTCAAGCACACATTTTACTACTTGGGTGTATCGAAATCATGTTTTATCTGCAAAACAATTAAATATTGATGGTTTGTTATGGAATGCGCTGCAGTGTGACTCCACTTGATCTAAAGCTAAGCAAATGGATGACAGGAGTGTGTGTGTGTGTGTGTGTGTGTGTGTGTGTGTGCGTGTGTGTGTGTGCGTGTGTGTGTGTGTGTGTGGGGGGGGGGTGATACAGTGTTCTCTTGACCTTAAAGTGCACACATCTTACTTGCTGGAGTTTATTATAGAAACATGACATGCATTTGGATAGGGGAGATGTTTAAATAATAGATGGACTCCTGCCTGCTTCCAGCAGGAGGGGCTGAGGAGGCTTCACAGGCCAGCGGAGGGAAGCCCTCTGCTCAGGCATACACAGGCAGGTGATGGGGACAGTGTGCTGGTCAGGACGGTCCCGTGTGGGACATATGAGCCTTCTACGTTACGTGGTAACTATGTTACGAGTGGATATAGCGTTCCAAATGTATGATCATTCCAATAACAATGCAGAAAGTGTGACTCTCAACATTTTGAGAGTACACCATATGCGTCAAAACTATATTTAAAAGTCAGTTTGAGTTCCATGTACAGTACCCTGTCCATTGTGCTGTGGTGCACAGTCCAATCATTTGGGTTTCATGTCAAAACCCAAAGCAAAGGCATTTCATTCTAACAGACTAGCATGTATAGTATATATAACTAGTTTGGACACAGTTGGAAACATCCTTCCCAGAACAGGAGGATATCCAATATTCACAATAACACAAGACCGTCCACACTATGGAGCTCACCTATTAGAATGTGCAACATGCTGCTCTATGAGGTCTATCTTGGACTCTTTAACCTGTGCTTTGGCCCACTAGTACCAATGTGAGTCCAGTCTGACTGATGTCATCTCTCATAGCATCAGCCATGCACAAGTGAGACAGAAACAGCCTGGGATCTGCTAATCCAGCACACCCAGCTGCACTGTTGTCTGGATGGGATGAGAGAGAGGGAAGCATGGATAGGCTGAGGGAAGTGACATGGCCAGAGCATGTGGGAGGGGACAGTTTGGGGATTTGCATGTCCTAACAGCTGGACTCAAAAACAGACCATATCAGGATGGGATTTCAATGTTAGTTTGCAATACCTCAAATCTGTGAGAATGAACGCTTACAGCAATGCACATATAGCTCTATATAAGTGACCAAGTCTTGATCTTTTTTGAAAAATATTCTTATTAAATCTTTCAGTGATATAAATCTTGGTGATATTGAAGTTCTGTTTATCATCTATATAAGATGTCTATATGTAACGGTATCAATAATACCTAAGCTATTCACAGGTTCATAATTTACATTTACATTGACATTTATTTATTTATGGCATTTGGAAGAAGCTTTTATCTAATGCAATTTACGGTATGTGTAGTACATTTGTCATTAGTCAATAGTGGGACTACACCAACAATTGAAAGCAAACAATATTAGAATAGTTACAGCATCTTATCATACTACTACCATGCCAATATCATTAAGTCAACAATATAGCTAATGACCTAACCAATAAAGTGCCTAATACATGCTTTTGCTTAATATATACTTAATAATTATTGCCATGTTCCAGGTGTATCCTTGATTTAACTATTAACAGATGAATTCAGGTACCAATAAAGTGCGAACATCAGATTTTAATATCTGCATCTACGAGAATATACAGTGAAAAACTTGTTTAGATTATACAAACTTTTACGCACCTTATATTACGTAGCATTATTAAGCTCATACTGTATTAAGCACCCTTATGCATTCACAAACAATACACTATTATGATGATTATTAATTATGTATTTAGGTGCATCATTTATCTATGTTAATTTTGTAATAAAACACATACTACTACTACTACTACTACTAATAATAATAATAATAATAATTGCTGCCCTACGCACTCTGCTCTGGTCGTCTGTTAAATGGCCTATACAAGCAAGTTGGAGAGCGCGCCCAGCTGCGCTCCATTCTGCTGTAGGCTTCCTGTAAATATTGCACATCAGCCTAGAAATGACCCGTCATTATACATTTTGTATTATATTAATTAAAGGAATAACTAAAAACTTTTCTTCCACAATGACAACTATTAAGATATTGAGCTATGCTTATTGTGTTAGGAAACAAATTATTCTCAACAAGCGGGTTTGAGTCTTTTTGGTCTTACCTGTGAATTTTCCCCAGAGTTTTGCCGGCGACAACCTTGAACCTGTCTGGTCGGATCTCCATCCTTGCAGATCCGTGACCGGCCGGTGTGCTGTGGTCCCGCGCACTCTCACGTCCCACATGAGCGCGCAGGGTTTTTTCATCTCCTCCTCCCGATCAAGTGTAAAAGCTGATTAACCCATCCCCGCCTGTTCTGCTAGTCACAGGCTGCGTGTCTTGGTTGGAAACTAAACTAAGGGTTCTATCTCAGATGGTTTAATTACATTATAAAATGATGTGAATAACGTTTTTAGCCTTTAACAATTGGCCTCCCTTTTCATATTAGAATCCTACACCATAATCTCATTTATATTTAAAACATTCCTAAATATTTTAAAACAATGCATTTTCTCTCAAAGTTAAAACTGGAACCAAGTGCATTTCTACACAACTGCGACTGTGCTCTATATAAGATGCTATTGTTTAACATGACAACAACATTTGAGTCTACAAAATTCCATACTGAAACAAAGCGTAAATTGGACGGGGAAAATTAAACATATGTGTCGGTGCTTCCTACTGTATCTAGGGAGCCTACCGTTGATGAAATTTGAACTTGACTACGCCACCCCAACAGATATACTTATAAGCTTATAAAAATTGTAAATGGTGAAAACACATGAACCTGGCCAAACCTAAAATAAAATCTATTATAGCCCCTTGCCCCAGGCACTAATTTTATCAAGCGTAAAGGCTTATGGAAGTCATTAAGCTATAGATAAAAATTGCATACAGTATGAATATTTCTAGTTGTTTTTTTAAAATAGATATGTCATTGTGATTTGGAGACATACCGGGTTTTTCAAAATAGACTGTTACCTTCCCGGCCTGTAATGGCCATAGAAGGAAAAGTGCTTAATAATTGCTACCATACGTGTACAGTGTACAGTGTGCTTCTCACAGTTTGTATAATGCCTCTATGAGGATATGCCCGCCCAGTCTACTATTCAGCAAGATAGGCTATACTAGCTACAAGAAAGTGAAGTAGATCGCCAGTAAGCAAACTATAAGTAAAAGTTTCATGTTTAACACTTACACATTACCAAATCTGTAAACCTAGCTGTTGATAACTGGTACTATAGGCTAGGGACCGCATAAATCCAACTCGAGCCATCTAGGTTGTCTGCGTGTGCACATACACAACAATAACTATATTATATTAATGTAGACTATTGTTCAGTAACAGTAACATTATTAGAAATAGGCTACTGAATTTAGACTGTTGTGTTGATTTACATAACCTCAGCATTGCTCGTTGATAAAGACTGACACTCAAAAAGTTAACCCCTGGACAACAGCACAAAAGTAAAGGTTCAATCTCAAAGGGTACCACCCCTGCCAGGACTGTTCAGACACCTACAAATGGATTATATCACTCTACCAAAGTCAAAAGGATAAAAGATGTATTGATCATCGTTGACTGATTCTATGGTGGATGGAAGCCTTTCCCACTAAAAAGGAAACTCCAAGCTTTACTGCTAGGATCCTGGTCAGAGATCATCTTGCGCTGGGATCAAGGAACGCATTTCATGGAAATAGTGTGCCAACAAGTAGCCAGACTCCTGAACATTGAGTGGCAGCTGCATTGCCCATATCACCCTGAGAAATGTCGTCATAACGAATGCGCAAATTGTACATTAAAAAACAAACTATCCAAAACGTACCAGGCTGACTTTGCATGGCCAGATGCTACCCACAGTGTTATGTAGCATCAGAGAAATGCACAATAAGACTACTGGGTTAAGTCCTTTTAAAATAGTCACAGGACATCCAATGTCATTTCCTGGCATCATTAATCTTAATAATTATTATTATTATGAGCGACACTCTTCCTAACTATTGTATGCCGCTCTCAGAAGCCGTGGAGACACAGGTACACACAGGTTAGGGGCATTACTCCCGAGGAGGGTCATGATGTAGTGCCAGAAGCTAAATGGGAGGGTCCATATCTGGTGTTGCTTGCGACTAGCTCAAAGCACAGGGCAAACCAATATGATTTTATGTAACTTTGACAAGTGTCATGGCATGCAGTTTTCCCCTTTTACTCTACACTGTTCTGCTACCAACGCCACTTTCATGTGACTCAGCCACTCTGTTAACAGACTCAGACCTATAGTGAGAGAGAAGGTCTCTCCTTCTCTCTTATTCATTCCAGCAAGACGTTAAAATCAAGTTGTATTGAATATTGAAACAGAATATGACATAATGGTAAAATGTTAAGTTTGGCATCCCATCACACACACAACAGCTTTTAGGCACGTTTCAGTTTGTTGTTATCTGACAGAAATGACAGGGAGGCACCAACTCACAAGACTAAGTAAATGGAAATTAGTTTGACCCCCATTACGGCACCAAAATTACGTGACCTGTGATGTCAGCTCAGAATCAGAATAAATACCTAGCAAAAATATTCACCTTTTATTAAATGGCAACCTGCAAAACAAAATAAATAGCATGCACACTGCCACCTACAGGTTAAATTCATAACATCACGTTTTCCTCAACTGTCTATGACACAACTATTACATAATTTGTAAATTTAGCAGATGATTTTATATGAAGCAACTTAAATTGTGTGCATCAACAAGTGTTAAGGAAGGTAATGGTTATAGGCATCATGCTTAAAGGTAGGTTTTGATCCCCAAGCTTGTTTGGGATCAAAACCACAACCTCCCTGGGAGTCAAACACCATAACCACTAATCCATTCTGCCTGTTTGCATTAGAAATATATGTTTAAAAAAAATAATATTAAATATTCAAGGACACATGTACAAAATAAATGTGGCTACACTATTTCCAGAGCTGATTCAACATCAAATTGGATATATTCAAAATATTTATATTCAAAATATTCATTCAACTATATTACAAAACCACACATTATAAAAATATGAAAATATGAATATATTAACATAATATATGAATATATGATCAGCACTCAATAATTTGAAAAGCCTTTTCAAATCAGCTTTTGTCAAAGTGAATATAGTACCTAATATAGCCTGTTGATCAGCTGTGAGTGTTGTAGGTGTTCCTTTCAATCAAAAAGCCAGAGGACATGAAGACTGTAAAGGTTGGATCTGTTTATACTGAGGTAGTTTTGGAAAGGCAGGGACAATCACACAGGACATTTTGAAACCAGGTTATTTCAGTTTTTATCCATACCACATAGAGCAGCGTATAATTCTTCTTCAGCGACCAGGTACTGTAGCAGTTAGGAAGAGTATGAAATCTGAGGTTCTGGGAGTGTCTAATGTAAATAAGGAGTGCACTTTTAATCCTCCTGTTGTCCTTATTATACCATATTGTGCCACCAGTTAGCGCCACCTGATTGTGTCTGATTGTGTAGATCTCTTTGTCATTGCTGTGTGCATTTATTTCTTTATCCATTATTTCTTTATGTATTTGTTTGTTTTTTCATGCCTTTTAACGGATTTCAAACTCACACCTTGTTGTGCCAGCAGTGCACATCATGTCTGTGGAAGCTGTAGAATTAGGTTTAGCGCCTTCTATCTGCCACAAAGAGGTAGTGCGTTGGGTTTGACCCTGAGGACAACAGGAGGGTTAAACGTCCTATATTTCAGCATTTACTGGTGATATCATCAATTTGATAATGTCAATTTTAGCCTCCGGGCTAGGTCTTCCAATCTCCATCTCTTACTTAATCTGTAACTAGATGTAAATATTATCCATTTCTTTTACATTTCAAATTTAAATAAGACTTAACGCATAAAATTCATTTTAGAGTTACTTGTGTAACTCTAATTACGCTACTTCACTTAAGATGAAAGAACAGTCAATGCTGGGTGGATTAAGGCACTCATCCAATTATAAGGCATATGCTTTGACTGGAGTCTATTATTAACTTGTACCAACAATACTGAAGCTTTGCTCAGTCAGTGGGTCCTTGGGGTTTCTCAGTCAACATTCAACAGATGAAGCCACCCACTCAGCAGGTCACACCTCAGTGTCTTCTACTTCCTCCTCATCCAGCTCCTCCTGCTGTGGGAGGAGCCTATAGTGCTCGGTGCCCAGCGGCCTGAAGGAGACCATGGGGTGGTGGTCGGCCTCCTGGGGAGAAGCAAGGTCCTGGGAGTGGGAGCTGAGTTGCTCAGAGGAGCCACACTTGGTGTACCTCTCCCGGTGTACACCCTGGCTGGCTCCCTCCCCAGAGGAATTGCTGGCGGCTAAGGCCCCTGGGGCCCCCAGCACGGACCACACATAGCCCACGGGGACAGGCATGCTGGCCAACATGATGAGCAGTGCAATCATAGCCAGGGCCCAGCCAGGGTACTCCAGGCTCTCCTCAGAGGCCTGCAGAGAGGCATACACCACGGCACACACACACTGGTGGCTGAACACTAATGTCTACAATATCATCCATATTAAACATTGACTATGGCGATCAGATTTGGATGACTACACATTTGACATGAATAAACAGTTAGACATACAGTCGAGGTCAGACGTTTACATACACTTAAGGCAAATCCATTTAACTTTTTCACAATTTCTGACATTTAATTTTACTACAATACCCTGTCTTAGGTCAGTTAGAATCACCTCTTTATTTTAAGAATGTGAAATGGCAGAATAATAATAAGAGCAAATTATTTATGTCACACTGCGTTTGTGTCTCGCCGGCATGTGTTGTCCTTAAGCCATTTTGCCACAACTTTGGAATTATGCTTGGGTCACTGTCCATTTGGAATACCCATTTGCGACCAAGCCTTAATTTTCAGAATTTTCTAAATGTCTTGAGAATGCAATATATCCAAATAATGTTCCTTCCTCATGATGCCATCTATTTTGTGAAGTGCCCAGTTCCTCTTGAAATAAAGCACCCCCACAACAGGATGCTTCCACCCCATGCTTCCCGATTGGGATGGTTTCCTTCTTTTTTCTCCACCTGAAATAATCTGTCTATAAATAATTGTTGTGCATATTCACTCTGTCATGCACAAAGTAGATGCCAATATTATGGTTTGTTAACATGAAATATGTGGAGTGGTAGAAACATTTGTGTATGTACACTTCTGACCTCGACTGTATGTTTTGAAGATAAAGACGCTTGCACATTGCTTTCCTCAACCTTGTTGTCATATGGATGTCATGTATGTTGCTTTATTGTTAATTAAATTATATTAATTTACAATTACAGTAACAACAGTTATTATAAAAGGTAGCACATTTTGGAGTTACATGATCAATATCAAACTATTTGAGCTTTCCGGACATATTACCAAAGCCTAAGGTGGCTAGTCCAACAGAAACAGGAGACATATCTCACCGTGTCTTTGTTCCAGGCTGTGTATGTGGGAGATCTGAACACCATGCGCAGCAAGCTGGCAGCTAGGAGGCCAACCATGGCTAGCAGACACACATATTTCCATAGGTACTTGTAGACCACTGGAGGGCGCCATTTGAGCATTATTTCAATATCATCTAAGAAGCTAAGATGACACATGTATATTTAGTATCTGTTTAGTGCTAGTATCTAGTTAAATTAAATGTAGATAAATGGAAATAGAAATTAGATTCATAGTAAGCAATGTCTTGTTTTCTTACCGATCTGCACCGTAGATCCAGGCCACACTTATTGTCTCAAAGACCACTACTATGATCAATGGCAGTGTGGCTGAATAGTCATCAAACATGGTCACAAAGTAGTTTCCTGAACGCTGTGTGAACAACAGTCCAACTAGAAACCCCAGAACACAGCTAGATACTGGGACAAAACAACAACAATCAATAAATATTAAGTATACTTTTGTATTTATATTAATTTAGATTTTTCCCCACCCGCTTTAACTTATTGTATATTCATCATCTAGGGCAAGGACAAATAACATCAGTTCATGTGGCTGACAAGTTTCCAGACCATATCTATAGGGTTTAGACTGTCAAAGCCACACACAGCCACCCTGAAACACATATCTGACAATCTGATGAAATACAAGACCTGAGACAATGCTTAAAATCCTTTATTATTCCAGCAAACCTGTTGAATATAAATGTGTGTGTGTGTGTTGGGGGGGGGGGGGTTACCTGTGAGCAGGGTCCTGTGTCGCCCCAACATGCTGAAGTTATCCATGAGCGGGGTGAGGATTCCCTGCATTGTCCCGAACATGGTGCTGAGGCCCAGGTTGAGCAGCATGAGGAAGAACAGCGTGGACCAGAAGGGGCTGGCGGGGAACAGAGCCATGGCCTCAGTAAATGCGATGAATGCCAGGCCTGTTCCCTCTACTCCCTGCAGGAGAACAGCACAGGAGCTGATATACAGCATTCGGGGAAAGGCTATCGAGGATCTATGGCAGGTTCTGTCGGGAGAGGCAACAAGCTCAGCCCAATTAACAAGTCAGTGGTAGCTTGTTTATGCCATATTATAAACAGAATGTCCCCAAATGTTTACTCTCGTCATGCAGTGCCTATCAACAACTGGCCCTGCCAGGCTTAAAACAAGCAGAGTTCATACACACGTGTAAGTACTAAAGAGCAGTACTTAAAGTAAGTACTAAAAACATCTTGGGTAAAAGCTGAAGTACAATTTACCATGCTTTTAAATGCACTGTAAGTATAAAAGTAGCCATATTTTTATAAAGATGTATAAAGATTTGGTCAACAATATGTCAAGTGTCTAGACCTCAATGATCAGCTGTACATTTTCAGCCCTGGCTATGTAAATGGAAACACAAATAAAGTGGTGCAGTGGTGGGAGCTTCTGAAGGAGAGGTGTTTTGACCGGGTTCAAATATCAACAATCTTTCTGGAGAATCCCAGACTCCACCTTTAACACGTTACACCCCCCCGATTACCCTTACCCCCCACCCCCATTATCCGTAAAATATTTGACCATATTTGACCACAGTGTAAAAATGTTGTGTTTTTGAAATGTAAAACTCAAACGTCTTAAAGAGGACAAATTATGCCCCTTTTCTACATGTTCAATCAATCAATCAATCTTTATTTATATAGCACTTTTCATACAAATACATGTAACACAAAACACTAAACAACCCAAATACATGTAACACAAAACACGAAACAACCATTAAAAACAATACTTTAAAAACAACAACAATAATACGCCCATCAGCCTAACCCTCCAATCACAAACGAGCCTGGGAAAACAGAAAATCAAGCCCAAACATCCAGAGTCCCATCCCCGCCACCCCTGAAACAATAAACCCCCAGGACCCCAGACTGCCCAACCACTTCAATCTCAGTCTATTGACTCTCTCAATAGAAAACTGAAGACAGTGAAGGAATGGGCCCACACACCAACATACCCCAGACCCCCAACAATGCGGCACCAGGGCGCACCACCGAACATAGACACGACGCAGGTGACTCAACACCAAAGACAATGTAGACATTAGTCATGGATCAAATCACTCAATACCACAGTGATACGTCCCCCAAGCCCCACCCACAGCAGGGACAAAAGTGCCACCTGATAAGCAGGCCAGACCATGGGTGGGCGTGCAACCCACTGCACAATACCAGAGCATCCAACAGAAGAAAGATAATCCACCCCCAGAACCACATGGCCGGAGATCCGGAACACATCACTGCACAAACCAACACCCCCAACATCCATACTCTGACTAAAACAGAAGCACTCGAGAAGGAGCCCAAGATCCCAAAGCCCCAGCCCAAAAGGCTGGTCAAACCCAACCCCCTGCCCCCAAATGTCCCACCCCCTTCTTACCCAACTATTGCTCTCAGCTCAATTAATTCTCTATCAGCAAAAATGATAGTGAAAGACCAGCGTGTAGAAATAGTCCAAAACTTCACATATTTAGGCATTATTATTTATAGCAATTTGACCCAAAATACAGACAAAAACAACCACAACCTTAATCAGTTTAAATTAATAAGGAGTCAAATGATCAATGATGGTGTAAGGGTTTCCTGTCTCGCCGGCAGGACTCCCACTCACGGACATTGCACGCACCTGGGATGATTGTGTATGGGTT
>JAODUG010073589.1:0-13288 GCA_027564795.1 Aphredoderus sayanus
TAACCCTCCTGTTGTCCTCAGGTTTCAAACACACACCTTGTTGTGCCAGCAGTGCACATAATATGTCTGTGTAAGCTGTAAAATTAGGTTTAGCGCCCTCTATCTGCCACAAAGAGCTGGTGATTTGGGTCATTCTGACCCGGAGTACATTACAAGGGATAACAGAGAACAGTGTGAGCCTAAAGGCCGAGACAAATACAACGTGATTCGCTCGTCGCTCATCGTCGCTCATTGTTTGCAGCTGAAAATTGGTCGCTTGTTTACATTCCAGGCTTTGGTTTCCAACAGTAGGTATCCCCCTTGTATATTTACCGCCCGAAATGTTGCAGTCACCTGTCAGTCAATGATATTCTTAGCTCCCATTGATAGTCACCTCAGTTGCATTGCAAGTTGAGATTTTTTTATCTCAGTACCCATCCACTTCACACTGCCAAATGTTATTTCGCCTATCGTTTCATTGTCTCTCATTGCTCATCTCTCATAGCAGTGTGTCTGGGGCAAACTAGGGGGAGACGTAAAGAAAATTGCGAGTCAAACCATAACAATGTTTGTATAATGTTAAACAAGCTAACAACTGCAGGTCTTCAAATTGAACTTTTCAAAGTGCTGATACTGTTTATCAGCATTTAGTGCATCACTCTTTCATCAAGGCAATCAAGCTCGCTTTGCTTTGACCTTTTTCATCCTGACTCATTTAGATCCCATAAATTGGGTTTTCTGTCTCCTCACAGACCTTCTCTGTATAATGATAAACATGATCATTGGCTGCATAGAAATGTTAGCAGCAGAATTCATCATTTGAAACCACATCACATGAAAAAAAAACAGCTTTGTTGTATCAATAGTTTTCATTTGTTATTGAGCTGGGGAAATTGGCATATTACCACAATTGTTGATTTTTTTTCTCATGCCACCAACTCAAAACAGTAAAAGTGTAATTTCATTATAAAATTAATTATTTAATAAACTAAGTTAATATGTAACTTCAAATTCAATTACATTTAATTGTCAGCTTGTTTTAAATTAGATGCCTTATTGTATGATACTGTAAATTTAATTTACTACTTTAGTTTTAATTACATTTTTATTACATTCACTCCTCATACTTTCATGGATAGTAAATTGCAGTTAACATCTAACTAAACTGAACTTCACAATGTGTATGGCTGCAATTAATCTAGCAATTATTCTTTCTTGACTAATCTAAAGATTATTTTTCTAAAGATGTTTAAATTAATCCAATACAATAATTGAATACCCCATTAATATAACACACATTTTGTAACATGCAGCTGCTTAAATAGGTAGTGTCACTTAAAAACCGATCACACACACAATGTACAAACTTACAAAAATGCTGACGTTGTTTATTGGCCAGTTTAATAATCCTCAGCCCCTAACAACTTAAGAGACACACTAGAAACGGACACTAGATACTATGAGTATAAATATATATTTTTTCATTCATGTAATCATTCATGATCAATAATTAATACATGGAAATGTGTGTTTTCTAAATAAAAAATAAATAAATACATATAAAAGATATAGTGATTCTTACAATGAGCCTATACATTATTTAGCACATGGTTGGGGACCACCTGTAATTGAACCAGCAGGGAGCCATTGGTTGAAAACTCCTGTGAACAAACAATACAGTTTGTGTAACGTGATCTATTGACACAAAAGTAGGACATTAATCACAAAGGCTTTAAATAATTAAATATGATTTTTATACATTTGAAGAATTGCATGCAGTGTATTCCGAAGGGTTAGTGGACCAAACTAAATAGCTGATTGCTTGTTTACACATTCAGTGCCAAGCTTTAAATAGACCTAGGCTCTTGAGACCATCCTGATCTTTCAAGCTCCATGGTTTTCTGCGCTCTCAGTCTGGGAACTCTCCATACAAAAAAATACAAAAACATTCCAGATCCAGTCAGAGAATGTGTCTAAAGACGTTTGTACAAAATGTGCATATAAAGTTTAGTTATGTTTGGACCATGGGATCCAGTCAGTGTACAGGTAGGTAGTTCAGTGGGTGTTGCCTCGCTGTCTGGAGTCACAGACAGCAATACTTTCAGTGTCAGTGAAAATTGTGGGTCCCATGTTAGGTCTTGTTCTGATTGGTTGAAGGTGGTCCAGTTGCCTGCTAATTTGATTGGCACATACTGTATTTCTCCCACACTATTGAATTTTATATGTTTACATATTGATTGTCAGAGTCTATTTCATTGTCCAGTGTAGCTCTAACTAGTTTACTTCCAAGTGACTTATTCTACTAAATGATGTCTACAGTAGTTGTTAGAAACAAGTTACTGTAGTTAAAGTGAGCTGCATAAGTATCCATAAAATAATGTACTCTGTTAAAGAGGTTCTTGTTTACACTATTGTAGTAAAAGTATATGTTAGGGTTACCACACTTGGACTGCATATTGATTTGTATTTGTATTGCTTGGAGAATAAATGAGAAGGCAGCAACAATAGGGAGCTAAGATTCCAGGGTCAAACTGTCCCTGGGGCTAGTATGCGTAATAGAAAATGTATTGGATTCAGGGAATGAAGAACTGCATGCACAGTGATAGACAAGAAAGAGAAAACACTGTATAAAAATAATGTTTATGCTGCTGGGTGCACACACACAAGTGTCCTGAAACCTGACCTCATGCGACAAAAGACAGTTTGCCCCAGCAGGTCCCATTATGTAATTTAGCGAACACGTTTATCCAATGAGTGCAATTACAGGTATTACAAGGAGCAGGTAGGGGTTAGGTATCTTGCGCAATAATACTTACAAGTAGAATAACTCCAGTAGGGGGCTTAATCCCTCGATCGGAGCTCTCAGGCTACTAGACTACTCTGCCTCTTCACAAAAATAAAGTATGCCGTAGCCTCGACACACGCAGCTAATTCATCTCCACTAATTGAGTTGGACAACATGTTAGTCGCAGTTATGTTGACCATTCATCATACGCTGGCGGTATGAGAATAGGGGCGGATGCAAAGATGCATGATAAATCGTAGGGTCTTGTCTTAGCTGGCCATGCAGGTTGTGTCATCACTGGCAGTGAAGGTTAATGATGATATTTACTGTATATTCTATGTTGGTTATCCAACAGAATCCCCACCTACATTGTATCTCCTTGGTTAAAAAAAATTATAAATATAAAATAAAATAAAATACATTTAATCTTCTGAATGTACTGTAGATACAGTAAGTGGCTGGCATTTACAGTATAATTGAAATATACTGTATACTCACTTTTATCTAGCAATCCAATATGCATCTATTTCTATTTAGCCAATTTTAAATAATGATGTATGTCTCAGTCATATTATAGCCTATGCATATAAAAATTTGAGGGACAATGCCTTCTTTGTGGTTTAGCAGCTATTTCAGCATACAGTATTCACACTGAAGACCTACAACATTGTACGAATGACACTGTTCAAGAAGGACTGTGTGAATCAGGTTTATTTATGGTACAATGGGTAGCAAACAAGTACAGATGCTAAGCCATATGGTCTTCAAATTGATATGTTCCTTAGCCTCTCTGTGTGCGATGGTTTTCATACATTCACGCACATCATGTCATAGACATCCTTGAAGCCCTGACACCTGGACACACATTACAATGCATAACACTTTAAGATCTCAGTTGGAACTGGTTTGTGACCTGGGTCACTCTAAACCTTAGAATATGTCTCCACAACTCTACTATAAAATCAGTCATAATACTTCATAACTGTGGTCAGTTAATTTTATTCAGTGGTAATATTTGTTTGCTTATCATCAGACAGTTCTGCTACAGTTGTCCCTCGGTAAACAGAAATGTGTGATGTTTTGAGATCTTGCCCAGTAAAAAAAACAGAAAAGAAAAAGTACAGCACACATCTAATGACTCAGTTGGCTCAGTGCCTCAACATTTTGATGGGCTACAGCTCTCAGGCCCACCTTATGCATTTTATTTTAAACATTAGACAAGTCTCAGGTGTATACTCTATAGCTATTTTCCTTTAATACAATATAGCTGCTGTACCATGCTCTCGGTTGTCACTACAGTGCCTCCCACAGCAGAGGAAGGAGAGTCAGTGAAACAAATTGCAATGAAGTAAACTTAAGATGCAGTGTTTTCTTTCTGCTTATCTGCTTGTGGAACAGATTAGCACCCTGTTGAGCTCAGGCATGCTGTCTTTGTGAAGATGAACAAACAAAATGTGTCAAATGTAATGCAATTAGCTCAAATGTATTAGCTACAGACTTAAGGCACCAGAATGTTTTGTTGTCGTTTGTTTGCTGTGAATATCTTAAAAAACGAAATATGATGTACTATACATAAAGTGTTCAGCAGTAATGATGGACAATACCACAGATTTTCTTTTCAATCAAATACTATTAAGAGTAAAGCCAGTATCCAAAAACCAATACCAACACTTTCTAGTGTAAAATATGTGTAGAAGGCATTAAAAATTAACATTTGAAAATCAAATATGACCATGACCTTTAAATTACATTTATATTTAATGGTGAAATGTGCGTATTGTTACACCGCAGGCACCCTGGAAACAACCCCCCTAACCCAGCGCCCCCACATATTGAAATCACATACCATCAACATGAGCTTGCAGTGACCTTGAACAGGAAGTGACAAATAGGTGGACAATAAAAATCAATATCTCCATATCAAATAAAAGCTTTTATAGCCAAACTGAATTGTGCCTTTCATTTGCAATCTGCGCACAGTTAGTTAGCTCGCTAGCGTTGCAATATTAAAATGGGCTGAAGGGTGAGCAAGGATGAGCTATTGCTGGTCATTTGTGGTGACAGCTTCAGCATTCATCATTACCTCTATACCACCCGCGTAAGGACAAAATGGAAATCAAAGCTTACTCATCGCTTGACACATCCAAAGAAAGCTCACTTAAATTATTAGAAAAAAAAATATATATATATCTCAGACTACTTTCTCTTACTTGTAGAAGGCATGCTGA
This sequence comes from Aphredoderus sayanus, assembly GCA_027564795.1. NCBI lineage: Eukaryota > Metazoa > Chordata > Actinopteri > Percopsiformes > Aphredoderidae > Aphredoderus > Aphredoderus sayanus. The sequence goes on from JAODUG010073589.1 coordinate 4,993, forward strand.
CGTCTGTCTGAGAGGTAATGGATAGATGACGTCACTATAGGGGTTCCCGGGCTGTAGCCAACATTGAAATAATGTGTAGTTAATAGTGTTCTGCTGTGCTAAACGTGGCCCCATCATCACCAGAGGTCACAGTAGGGGGTCAGATAAGAAGTCAAATGCCCCTCCCCCCACCCCTACATTTATGTGTAGTTGTGACTTACATTTTATGTCTCTTCATCTCCTCTGGGCAGTGATAGGTCTTGAACAATTGAGCTCAAGGTCAGCCTATCGATTCACAAAGAGATGAGAGGGTGAGAAAACAGGAGAAAAGTGAGCATTAGTGAAAGAGATTAATTAAGATGAGGGACAACAATGCTTTAGAGTGAAAAGGAGCCGTGAGATAACAAAAACGAATAACCCTTACACATAATTAAAGGACAAAAACTGCGGCAAAACATGGAGATTATGATTCCATGTGGCATCCCAAATTACATTATTCCCATGTGACACCATCAGTGAGGAAGATGCAGATACTGTTTGTACTGACAGGTGCTTGGCTCCGCGACTAAATTAGCAGAATATCCCCTACAGTCAAACATTGGTTTTTCTTGTGTTTAATTCTTCTTGAAGAATTGTCTACTAATTGTGATATTGCAGCTAAATGTAGCCTATCATGAATGAGCACATTCTCTATACATGTACATCAGCTTCCCGATGTACTCGGGAACAATCTAACATTAGCCAACCTTTTCAAATTGTGCCATAGTAAGATGTACTGTAACCTACTGGAGAACCTTCTTCCGCTATTTCTTAAAAAGATGCTGCATTGGAATTGTTAGACTTTGAGAATCATGTCAGTGTATTGGGCAGCACAAAGCAGATCTTGATGCCTGATGTATTGTAGTTCAAATTATATATCCCAGTCGTACCAGTAGCACGTGGTAGAAATACTATGCGAGTCTATTGTCAGTGGTAGTGCTAAGCTATATCAGCAACTTCAAAATAACCAAACATCCATTGTTTTGATATCTAATAGCCTTGCTTGCCATTACAAACTGGCAGCAATTGTTTTTTAAGACTGGAAGAAGTTTAGAAAGTATCGGGTATATTCATAGATCCTAGCATTTTCAAAGAGGGTGAATGTGTAGAGATGCTTTATAGTGGTTTTGTGTGGTATATTTAACCTTCTATAGGATGGTTGGGAGGGTCATATTATTATAAATCTTACTGTACATTTAGACTACTTCACAAACAGTTTTTTTTTATTTCTCCTCGTAATCAGTCAGTACGGTTATATCACTCTTGTGACATCACAACGGAAGGAATATAGGCCCAGTTCATCCATCAAATCTTAAGTGGCAATGAAAGGCCCTTTAATATTTTACTAATTAAGACACTTGAGAGTGCGCTGCCATCATTCACTTCACCTTAAGTGTCCAAGGTTCACTACAAAGTGTTAGTGGCATTGATTTCCAGATCTTCTATAAAGACATAGAGGAGGTTTGCCATTCTCCTTGCAATGGTTTATCAAGGAGATACTTTAATAATGTACTCAATATGCAATGTTTACCTTCCTTTCAATCCCCTATCCATTTGTCTGTCCACTGCTCGCATGATGGTTAATCTCCTCTTCTGAATACACCTACAGTAACATGTCCTTTATTTGTCAATTAATATTGGTTTCCCCGATTTGTATTTGTTCTAAACTCCTTTGCCCATGGGGGATATTCCCACAAGCTCTTGGTTACCCCAGCAGCAGTGTGCGATTCACTTCTAGGGTGAGTGGGCAGTCATTAATGCTGAGCTCTTCCTTGGAACGAGCAGCAATGCGATCCACCCACTTGAAAGCACTAAGCCAGATTGGCTCAGCTAAGCACAACTATTTTGGCTTTGTTTCAGACAAGCAACAGTTCTGCCTGACTCCAGCATCTGAATTGGAGTTCACACACCTTCAGGCTTTTGTGCTCCACTCCACAGCTTAGCTTTCACCTTTTGGCACTGAAACAAATGTCAGAAAAAAGTATGTTTTTTTGGGGGGACTTCTGGGGAGGGTAGGCGGTAAGCAATTGAAATGAAAAATAATGTCTGTGTATGAAAAGCTTATTGCAATGGGCCAGCCACTCGTTAATTTTCTCCACTGAGGCAGAATGAATGACAAATGTCATTGAGAAACGACTGTACTGTACTGTACTCTTAGCATGCTGGCAGATAGTGCCCTATATATTATTAGTATGTATATGTAAAGTACTGTACCATTCAGCAACCAATGGTGCATAAAGTAGGAGGATCCCTTGCCACATTTACTGATCTATTCTGAACTCGCTCCTCACTTACATTTCATGGGCAGGACAAACCATCATCTGCCTCACTGTCAGTTTGTATAATTCATTCTAAAACACAACTCCTGTGTTTTTAAGACCAACATTCAGTCCACTGAACATCACATGTAAGAAACACACTGAACTTCACCCTTAATAAACTGTAGCTCATGCTTATACAATGATTGCTATTGGCAACTAGAGATAAGGTGCCATCAGGTGCCATCATTGTTATCATGAAATATACAGTCTTCACTACTGGCAAGGCAAGTTGTTAAATTGCATTTCAGTTGTTAGCTACATAGTATGAGGTCTTGATGGGTTCTCTGTAATTTACCATTGTATTACGTTGGTCATTCTTCATTTAGACCAGTTAATTAAATATATTTCTGACTGGATATTGGTGGAGAAAGAAATTATTTTTGAGGAAGATGGACTGACATGATTCACATCTACTTTCCTAAAAATAATACATATTTTAAGATATGTGTCCATTTAACTGCCCCTTGAACTGTGACCAGTTGAAATACAATTATGCTATGAAGCGACAAAATTTATAGGTGCAGTTTTCATCTATTCAAGTCTAAAACGTTAGTTTAAAAAAAGTAATTGAAAAAATATACCAGTGAATAGTGCATTGGTTTTCACAGCTATTGGGGAGCTGCTTAAAGGAGAGACGGAGGAGGTCACTGTCTAAAGTCATTGGCGTGATGATGTCTGTCTTTGTAATTAGAATTACAGATAAGCAGCAGGCACTTGTTTCTTTAATGGCCTGGAGGTGTGGCCGATCCAGAGGGCTGGCTGTGTACAGGGCGGAGAGATTGAGGAAGAGAGAGAGAGACAGCGAGACAAGGAAGAGCAATGGAGAGCGGAGAGATTAATTGTCTGTTGTCCGAGGACTCTGAGCTTCCAGCTTCCTGTCTTGCATTTTTACGAGGAGGAGATGAAAAGGGACCCTTGTGTGCCCCATTTCCATGCTGATGAAATTAAGACCCCAAAGAGAGAGTGAGAGAGAGGGAGAGAGGGAGAGTAGAGAGTAGAGAGTAGAGAGTAGAGAGAGAGAGAGAGAGAGAGAGAGAGAGAGATGGAGAGAGGATGCAGTGTGTGAGACCACAGGAACGCAATCAAGGCAGTGAAACAATGGCCGAATTAGAAAGGATTAGAAAATGGGACAAGATAAAAAACAAATGTGTTTCATTGCTGCACATTTTTTCTCTACACCTTTTATATCCCCACTTGACCTGTTCACTGAATGAGGAATAAAACAACGTACAAATCTAATTATACGATTTGCTTTTGGAATACAGTTTGTGAATGCCTGCCACTAATCCCTTTTACACTTTCCAAAATTGATGTAAATGGATGCCATTTATTTTCCTACCCAGCTTTTTAATGACTGCAACGTTGTTGTTGTATGGGTATCTTAGGAAAATAGAATCAAACCAATTTCTTATATTTGCTAGCTAGAATTAGCTAATGTTGGTGCATCAATGTTTAAATAAAATTGCTCTAAAGAAGCCAGTTTTGAATAACGAGTGAAAGCCAAAGCCAAAAACTACGATTTCAAAACCATTCTTGGATGAAAGAATAATGCTAGTTCTTTTGAATTTCAAAAATACAGTGATAGGTTAACATGACTTTGGATTGCCATCACTCTGCCTCTGAATGCGGTCATCTGGTTATTGAGGTTGACAGTTTAGAGAGTTACAATATCACAGCAGAATTTGAACTGAATTTGTATTCCTAAACAAACTTGGAAAGTGAGTTTTGTCAACATTTTAAATACATCCACATTTTTTAAATTCTTAGTCTAGTTTTAGCATGACTAATCAAAGCCATTTAAATTCAGTGTTGCAGTAATTTAAAATGTTTCAATATTTTGTAAACCAAAAATGAAATGCCTCTTGAGTATGTGTGTGTGTGTACAGTGTGTATGCACGGAAGACATTGAATTATCAGATTCCGATCAGAACCACTACATTTCAAGTGTCAATTAGAGATTATTTTCCAGCCGTATGAAGAACAATGCTCTTTCTATTAAACAAACACTTCAACCCCACCCACACCTGAAACACACCTGAAACACACAAACAAAGCAAGTTAGTTCGAAAATTGTGTCGACTTAAATGATTTTGGGGGCAATTCACAGTGGGACAAAAGATCCAGTGGTTTGTCTGTACGTGCTGTAGAAACCATTCTGTTATGATTGATGGCTCATTTGACAAAGACATGATTAAACCCATGACTGTAGAGGGGTATTCATTATGGGTTGACAAGGAGAGCCGCAATTATTGCAGGGGACAAATGGAGGCATGCATCAATGCAGTGGACATTCCTTAATGTCTCCACTGCCACGTTGCCTCAGCAGTGTTATACAAATGAAGCCGTCATGGGGGCGGAGTGGAATGGACAAGGTATGAAAGGTTTCCTCCATGGAGGAAGCACTGCAATTTGATTAAATGTGTATGTGCTTTTGGAGAGTAGTTTTGTTTTATGTGTTCAACAGAACACGTCTGTCATTCAAGCATCAACTGAGATGTGTTTAAAATACTTTCTTTCTTGTAGAGTATATATCAGGTAGTTTGAATAATAAGAGAAATGTCATTAGTGTGTGTGTGTGGAAGACATTTGGAGGCATCTTTTAAGAATCCCAATGAATGGGATTCTTTATAGATAAAGCATACATACAGTATGCTTGTCTGCAATGCTGTAGTTTGTAGTGATCCTTGGTCACACACATTAAACAATTTCATTCTAACTCATACATTTTGAGCATTGAAGTTATCTCTTCCTTTGGAACAAGAAGGCTTGTGCTGCGGTTTTATGGCCCTCCATAGGAATGTTTGAACCCACCAGATAAACAAACTGACACTTTGTTCCACAGGAGAAGAACCCTTAATAAAGACATTTAATTTAGTGTTTAAAGTAATCAAAATGTATGCTATGTTAGCATGTGTGTATGTGTGTATGCCTATGGTAGTGACCAGAATAAACAAAATCATAGTTAATGTTTCTTAATGTCCCTTTTTCCTGTTAACCCATGTTACTCCATGTTGTGATATAAAGTGAATTTACGACTGGCAAAACACCCCTTTTCCCTGCCAGCAGCCCAAGAGAGAAAATGTCTTTGTCTCACGGACAAAACGGTTTTACAGGTTTTAAATGTGAATATAACGTTATTCTAAAGTCACAAACAGTTTGGAATAGTAACTTTATATCTATACAACTTTATATCATAAGCACATATGTACACTCATATTAAATATAGAATTACCTATTTCCATTAGGGTATCTATTCCATGCATAAGTCTATATGTCCATGTCTCATATCGTTTCAATGTACAGTATGTTGGAAGGTGGTTATTTTGATAACTGTGACTTTAACATCTGAATATTGTAAAGTTGGTTTAATCCAGAGATAACTTTATTCAAGAGACAGCAAAGAAAGTTGACCCCTAGCATCCCTCTTTAAGTCACACCCAAGGCGGGATTTCAAAAGAGCCAGTATAAATACCACAGGGTGTGAAACACGCCTCTCTCGCTCACAAACTTTCTGAAAAGCATCAATGCTCAGTCTTGTTACGTTTTGCAACAATGTAGCTAATATGTTATTGCCTAACCAGTCTCGTGGCATACCTGCTTCGAAGAGTTTAGCTTCAACTTTGAAATTAGGATTTATCTTTTATTTTTATGTATCAGTAATAACCTTAATAGTTATCACTGTTAAGTTTCGCGGCTTTATCGTCTTAATGACAATTCGGTAGTGGTGCCGTTTTAGGAGGACTAGAGAAAGCTGCCGTCAGACCAAAGACTTTGCCCCTACACGGACCAGGTGTGATACAGCTAACTGCCAGCTGGCCAGAGACAATAACTAGCTGTCACCCAGGGAAAAGTGAAAAGTAATAGACTATGTTTCAAAGTTTTCATCAAAGAAGAACCAACAAACACCAGACACCACACGGGTTGGTGTCATTCCCCACGGAGAAGAACATTGCAGAAAACTCACCACCAGGTGAGAACGTCGACAGCCTATAGAGAGGACCGCCTCTCTACCCAACTCCTCTGACCAAGCCGAGGAATGCCTCATCGACAGAAGGAAGGCGTGGTTTTGCTAAACCCCACCTCTACAAATGACCACGTCATTGCCACGGAGCCTCAAGATGAACTGCTCACCACGTCATTGCCCGGACGACCAACCAGTGACAGCAGACCGACTGACCCATCCTCTCGGCACCACTTCAGAAAGGGAGGTGTGTCTTGTCTTTTGCAAAGCCGGTGTAATCTCTCCTCCATTCCAACTATCTGCCTTCTCTGTCCCCTCTTAGCAGCAGCCACTAAGATAGGCTAAAACAGGCTAGAAGAAAGCTAGGCTAGAAACTAGCTAAACTAGGCTAAGTTAAGGCTAGGCTAGGTTAGTTGTTTAGCAATCGCCAGACGCGTTCAGTGTAGACCCCTATACACTGTTCAAATGTTATTTATTCATAAAGGTTGATAAGGTTGAATCCTTTATTGTGCATTTTGATGTTTTATCAGAGGATCTCACATAAATATGTTGTACCGTTTTCTATGTTCCTTAGCTATAGGGTATAATCATTATGCTGAAAAGAAATCTGGTGTTTCACAGTCTTGGGTCTGTAAATGGAAACATAAACAAAGTGGCACAGACCGCATCCCACAACCCTAGCCTTAATACAGTAATGCTTGTGCAATTTGTGGGGCGGAGCTTCTTACTTCAGCTATTCATTTGCAATTTGTTTTACCAGTGCCATCTGGGAGTGCTTTCTGTTCTCAAAACGAAGTGCAGGCTTTGTGATATTAATGGTATAGGCTGGCACAACAGGTAGCTGTCCTTTTACTTAGCATCCTTTTCATTGATTGGAGGAAAGGTTGGTTACCTCATTGCTAATAGCCTGCTGATGTGTCTAATCGGGGCTGGGCGACCTTTGAAAGAGACCTTTCAGGGCTCTGGAAAGCACACACACACACACACAAACACACACACACCCCTACTGTTATTTGGAGTGCCTGTTGCCAGCTGGAAATTATACAACATATGAAATTATGTAATTTATTGTGTATAATGTGGGTGATGTATAATATTGGAGATTGATGTATAGTGACAAGATGAACTAGCACACAATACTACACCCAGTATGGTGCAAGTACCTCCAGTTAATGTCTAATGAATTAACTAAGTTCAATGAACTACAGTAACCCACCATAAAAGTGAAGACATGGAAAGATCCTTCGTGGAACAGAATTTCAATAATACAACATTGCAAAACCACTTACTGTACATTCAACATAAACATTTGAGAAATATATTTAAATGTATTTTCTTTTATTAAATCAGTGGTGCATTATAAATAAGCACTGGAGTTGTATGTCAATGAAATCACCCCCCTTACGGTTTCATCTCGGATCATCTCATATCTGAGAGGGTATTCACAATATACTCTACAGTATCGTTATAAGTGATTATTGCTTGAGTCAAAAAGCAGCCAAATTAATGTATGAATGGTTTCTTTCTTTGTACATCAAAAATAGTCTGCTTTAGTTGTCAAAATGGTATTTCCCTTCATTGAACAACCACTGGACAGACTTTATCAAACTTACTTTAGATCCTACATTTCCCCTTTTAATTAACTCCACTCTGATAGGTCCAAAAATATTAGAATGGAGGCCCGCGATTAGAGCGAGCAAGTGTCCAAGTCAGTAAGACAGACTGGATATTGATTTCACCTGGGTTGAATGTTAAGAGGGTTCACCTGGGTGGTTATTGGGTATATAAGGCTGGTGTGGATTAATGCTGGTTTCGTGGGTTTTTGTTGATGGGGTTTTGCCTTTATGTTCACGCAAGAGCCATAACGTTTTGAGTCCTTGATGTATTGCTTATTTTCCTTTTTGATTAAAACCTTTATTTAAACACGCGCTAATTTTGTTTACTTTTCTGTTCAGTGCCCAGCGCCTGCACTCTCGACAGACTCGTGACAGTAACC
>JAODUG010073611.1:0-13287 GCA_027564795.1 Aphredoderus sayanus
TGGCACATACAAAGCATAGACCTTAGTATGGCACATACAAACCTTAGACCTTAGTATGGCACATACAAAGCATAGACCTTAGTATGGCACATACAAACCTTAGACCTTAGTATGGCACATACAAAGCATAGACAAACCTTAGTAAAGCACAAACAATAGACACATGCGCAAGCGCAAACGCACCCACTCACACACACACCAGCCTAATTAGGGAAACATTGTGGTGATCCCATCAATCAACATGTGAGCAACGCACACCTCTGTGTAAATCATTCTAGCATATTTTAGCATTTTAACCCACTCTGAGATGGCTATAATACTACTGTATAGCAATCTCATCTCCATATAATTTATACAGATGCTAACACACAGAAATATAAACTGTCCTAAGGCATCTTGAAAGCCAATGAACAGTAAAGGCCCTTAACAGCATGTGCTTGCAGTATCTAACCCCACATATTACCCTTATTATTGGTTAAGGTATTAAAGCAATGTGCCAAAGGCAATTTCCTCGAAAAGGTTTTGCATTTAGTCCTCACTAGAGGACGAGCTGGGAAATGTGGAGAAAAGAAATGGGCAAACCATGTTTAGAATATTCTCTTGCTCTCGAATACACATAAACAAAATGCTAAGAGCAATTTATATAGATGAGTGGCTAAGGGGAAAGTGCAATCAACGAAGAGAAAGAGGGGCCAAGAGACAGAGACACACAAAGGGGGGGGAGGGTCTGGTGATGGCGTGGATGGGAGGTTTTTCAAGCTGTTTCAAAGTAATAAACTCAGTGACACAAGGGATTTCAGAGAAGTCAGCGGGATACTTTTCATCACGTGTGCTTTGGCCCTGGAAAACCTCTGGCAACTGGGGACTGGAAAAATGTGTATGCACACACACATACACATATGCACACATGCAAACACACAAACACGCACACATACACACACTGAATATGTGCAATGGGACATGTAGCATTGTAGGCCTTTCCCACCCAGACTTAAAAGGTCACAACTTCAACAGCACAGCGCCTCTCCTGGATTTTAATCAGTGTGAATAACATTTTTACAAAACATTATTGCTGTACTATCAACCCACAACAGTGAGAAAGGCCAAACAGACAGTCCAATCTATTCTTTATATGGTTTGTCTAGACTGCTGCTAGCTAACAGAGAAATCTAAACAACCCATTCATTTCCCTCAAACCATCTCTCCCCTCCTTACTCTTTATTCACTTCTCACCCATTCCGTCTCCCCTCAGATCAGCTAATCCTACATCAACAGACTTTGGAATGTGACTAATTGAATGGCATTCTGGGTCAGAACCTGTTCCCATCTATCCAATAAACTCAGGGTGATGAAACCACATTTCAAAAAGATATTCATAACAATCTCATATTTGATCAAATTAAATAACAAACAATAAATAAAACCTGAAGGCAATATGCATCTACATATTTACAGTACAGGTTTATCAGAAGACGGCGGTTAGTATCGACAAAATAGCAGCAGATAATTCATTCGTGAATTATCTCGTCTGTTTAAGAGCATTCACATTTCACGCCATTTACTTTAATGAACACAAGTACAGTATGTTTCTATTACACATGAGAAAATGACTCGTCACAACAGAGCATTCTGTGGCCTGCGTTCTGGATGGCACAAATAAGAACAATGACGGCAAGCCGCAGGTCTTTGCCACTCACTTTAGCCGTAAACGGCAAACACATCTCCCCCGCGGGGCCACAGAGCTGTCACCTCTAACACGTCATAGCACTGACGGCTGTTACGCCGATATAAGGGAGGTCTAGGGATCCTCTGTCACTGGTGGAAGCGCTCCAATCATTTAGAAAACCAGTACCGATGGGAAATAAAGTGTTGAAAATAAAGCTCTGTGAAAGGATTTAACAAAAGAATGTGGGGCGGGATTCAGCAAAAAAAAAAAAAAAGTCCCAGCGGATGAATGAATAATATGGAAGGAAAAACTGCAGCTCTCATTAGTTTATAAAGAAACGTTTGTGGGCTGCCCGCACTGTACAGCAATTTCAGCCCTCTATTTTGGGGGTACAGTTTGCACACTTGCAACATGCAAAATACAGTATGGGCATGTACTGTACAGTACGTAGCTATGCATCAGATAAAGTGCTTATTGAAAGAGCATGTGATCACGTTTGTCCTACTGTGTTGTGAGGATGTTCAATGTCGACCCATACATGCGATTACATTAGTACAAACGTTGCATGTTTGCATTGTGGAGAAGGAGGGGCCTGTGATTAGGCCCCCTTCTCCACTCTACATAAGCTTCTTACACTGGGGTTATCCCAGGGTCAAACCGCTTGACCAGAAACTCTCACTGATCTGCACACCCCCCTACCCCCAATAGAGACCCCCATTAACAGAGGATTTATATTAAAACAAATGTTCTGTTTTCTCTAAGCACTGGGCAATATTTAAGAATGACAAGAAATGTAATGAATATATGGTTTCTTTGTGCAGGAAAACACTCCTGTCTTTCTTAGGAAGACAGGAGAGTCAAACACGATCCAGGAGCTGCAGTTTTCTCTGAGGAATGACAGACAAAACAATGTCTGAAAGTTGTCCTATGTCACTGACGCCGGGATCAGATGTTTTCAACACAGCTATGAGAGCCCTAATCTGATCCCAGGCCAGTGCCTGAGGACGACGTGCACGGGTGAAAGCAGAGCAGCGGCGCACACTGAGAGAAGAGCAGTGGTTTTCAAGGTTCACCTCCAGGGACCCATTTATCCCCAGATTCAAACTGATTTAGCATGGGAAATGCATAGGCTCATTAATTGGAATTTGCGCTTTATAAGCTATTAACCTTAATCCTAACCCTTGCAGTGATATGGGACTGCTGCACTGATGTAACGTAACTGCATGTAATATATATATATATACTGTAGATATACAGTATTATCAGTGTTGGGTCTGGCCTTGCCTCTGAAAAACACTGCTTGGCGGAGGTGGAGTGGGATGGGCAAGACATGTAAGGTACCACCACACTCACCACATGCCATACATGTGGAAGGGGTCTCCAGCGACCCCTCTCCCCTCCTCCCCCTGCTTTAGAGGGCAGCCCCGGCCCCGAACGGAGAGAAGTTGAGATGACCCCTCTGGAAAATAAGACGGACGTCAGAGCATCAGGCAGAAAAGGAAGAGAGAAAGGCAGAATGTTTCTTGATATGCTGTACACACCCTGAGAGGCTGAGACTGAAAAGATGTAGAAAGCAGCGGGGGAGAAATCTTCTGAAATGGCCTAAGATGCTTACGTATTCTGAGAATTACCTTAGAAGACCTGCCAATTACCCCACCGCCTTACGCCACTGCCAGAAATGCGTTACATACTCATTGGCTGCAATGAGAATATCTAAGCCTTGTCTTGAACAGAGTCTGCGGGCCTAGCTCACCATGGTGTTTTACACCATGCAAAGACAGGAGCTTCAAAGATCCTCTCACTGGGCTCAACTGGAGCTGTACATTTCATGCTCTCCCTCCCTCTCTCGTCTTTCTCTCACTCTTGTCGGTAATGGTAAAAGCAGGGATTTTCCATTAGCAGAGCCTGGGAGCGGGAAGGCAACATTCCTTTTCATCTCTGGCGAGAATCCCTTGAGACCACGGTGCCCTAAGCCGCTCTGGTACCAGATCAAGATGTTCCTGCTTGTACTCTCATGCACCCCTGACACTGCCACTCAATCGCCTTAAAAGAATCAACCAATCGGTAGCGAATAAGACATTTCTTTCTGTGGGGTTTATTTATTTAATTTGGCAGCGATTTGCCCAGCGGACAAAGGCTGCATCCTGAAATACTCTCCGTAAATTGGGGCTACAGTATAATGTCTATAACACAATTCTGCTGAATAATCAATCCCAAGTAATTACATTTTAGGAATGGTGATTTAAAGACAGTGTGCATAATGTTATTTTGGCATGGAATCATATGATACACTAGCTACTTTGTAGAGGAATATCAGTACCGGTGTTATGATGACTAACACCCCTCATATCCTGATGTCATGAGTCTGTGGGTTCAGCGCTAAGTCTGTAGACTTGACCTTGGCTACAGGAGAGTCAGGTCTGTTCTGGGAGCAGGAAATTAATTCACCGCAGTGCGTGTGTGTGTTTGTGTGTGTCGCTACGGTTGTGTTTCCACTTGAAATGTGTATGTGTTTGTGGAGAGAGAGTTGGAATGGGACACCTTTACATGAGCCTGTGTTTGTGTGTTTTTATGTATGTGTGTGGGACATAAAATCCAGCCATGTAACCTTACACCAGCTTTCAGAACTAGGGAAAGCTCACATGTCCATTCGTTCTACGCGGGGTATTTCAGGCAACTTAAATATGACTGCAAATTGAAGGACAAAATACAGCCCTGATGTACTGTATATTGCCATTACAATTATTGTGCTGCACATTCTGTTTTTATGTGTGTGTGCACAACACGATACCGGAAACAGAATTCTTTTTCTCTACCTCTGCTCTGTGTTCCTTGCGATCTCTTATGTTCGTTAAGGGGAAATGTGTATAAGACCGTTAGTCTACACAAGACAAAAGCAGAAGGAATCTGTTGCCATAGCAGAAGGTCATTAACATGTCTGTCTTCTCCGGTAATGATTGCTACACTAAAATGTAATGTGCATATATATATATATATATGTGTGTGTGTTTACCTGAGTGTGATGGCTGTCCATGTGCCTGTTCAGAGAAGAAGAGCTTGAGGAGTTTGTCTTGCCGTGACTCTCATCATCCAGGGACCCTGAGCAAACAACAGCAGCGTGTAAACCCAGAGGACGCCTGATCCCAGACCTCCCATACAAAGTACATGGGGTGGGGGTACAAATGTCAATAATCGGCCTCATGCAAGGTGAAACGCACATGCTGTAAGGAAAGCTAAGAAGGCTGAATATATCGTGCTTTCCACTGCAGCAACTGCTGTAACTTGCTGAATGTGTCTAGAGCTGTGTCCCAAATTGCGTGCCTTGTGTACTTACACTTAATATTTTGAGTACATATTGCGCATGAACTAACAAGTATGCCAAAATGCAGTGCACTCAAAGTACCCGCTGGCGTACTCAAAATGGCCAAAGTTTTGAGTGTAGAACGATGCACACTTCACATACTCAACGGTCACTTTTTTAGAAGGGGAGGGGCCACATACATTTAAAAAAAATGTTTTTTGCTGACCCACAGGTCCATATAAATAGTTATACACGTCTACAAGTGTTTTATTTTTCTGGATTAACTTCGACAATATCGTAAAACTATTGGATTGATTTAGCAGTCTGTAATGATTTGGTAAAAGTTTCGTAAATGCTAGCTACTGGTGTTGCACATTTACCATGACGTTTGTGGTCAGATTTTGGGTTCGTCATTTCCGTTAATACTCAACTTTAGTGTGCGATTTGAGATAATACTACTACTCTCGAAATTAACGCACTACGCAAGCAAGTACATAGTGCACACAGAGCACTAATAGAAGTACACTTACCGAAGTACGCGATTTGAGACACAGCAAAGGTTAATATTCTCCTGTGCTGTGTCTCAAATCACCTAGCATACTTGTCAGTTTATGCGCACTATGTACTCAAAATATTAAGCGTAAGTACACAAGTGAGCGATTTGGCACACAGCTCTTTTCTTTTGTTATTTTCACTTCATCACCGTGTGCCTCTCCTCCTCCATCCTCCTCCTCCTCCTCCTCCTCCTCCACCCCCTCCCTCTGTCTCTTCTCCTGCCCTGTCTCCATGCTTCTTCTCCATAAGGATTATTCTACCATTCTACTTACAGGCACATTGTAAATAATAATAATAATAACAATAATAATAATAATAATAATAATAATAATAATAATAATAATAATAATAACATGGTGTCAATACCGCACGATTTAATACATTATTAAATATATGATATATAATATTAAATATACGCAACATCCTCTGTTACCATTGGAGATCTGGTTGCCATTCTCTACGGGGGCTGGACTGGAGGAGTGGGAGGGGTGGTTGTTGGCATTCCTGTCCTGTAGCTGAGGAGACGGTGAGGTGGGGGCGGAGCCACAATCGTCCCGTCCTGGCAGGTTGATATTGGAGTTAAAACCTGATGAAAGGTAATCATATAACTACAGGGTTCATATTCTGTTCAGCATGACTGCTTCACACACACATACACACACACACTGAGCTTACATTCAGAAACATAGGGGACACAAGGTTTGACTGGGTGTATTTTGTCCTGTAAATCCTGTGCACTGCTCTGATGTGTATGCTAGCCAGATGGTCATGCTGTAGCCATCATGCTGGCCTGTCTGCAAGGAAGGTGACTCCACATCCGCCCGCCCCCAGCCCTGTGGCCTGACCCGGGGCCTTACATAGCTCTCTCTCTCTCTCTCTCTCTCTCTCTCTCTCTCTCTCTCTCTCTCTCTCATACATCAGCTCAGATAGTCGGCCTGTGCACTCGTACTGTATGTGTGTGCGTGTGTGTGTGTTCTGAAGGGACAGGGGAGGCGGGGGGTGGGTGATCAGATGCCATCCTGCGTGGTAAACGTGTGACTCCCAGTCACAAGTTGTCTAAACATAGCCTCTCCAGCCTCCTCAATAGGTCCTGTTGGGTAGGTGGGTGTTCGCAGGAGAGCTGCAATGGAAGGGGAGGTGTGTGGGAGAGAGGGGAGGTGTGTGGGAGAGAGGGGAGGTGCGTGGGAGACAGGGGAGGTGCGTGGGAGAGAGGGGAGGTGCATGGGAGAGAGGGGAGGTGCATGGGAGAGAGGGGAGGTGCGTGGGAGAGAGAGGAAGTGCGTGGGAGAGAGAGGAGGTGCATGGGAGAGAAGGGAGGTGCGTGCGACCACATGGCTGTGAAGACAGGAGAGCTGAGAAGTGCGTGGAGTGGTGCTGGCAACGAGGGAAGCTAGGCCAAAGTGCTTTAAGCGGGGCTGTTGTCCCTAGGGAGAGCTGTCACCAAGACCAAGAGCCCCCCTCCCATCCCCCTTACCCCCGGCATTCCCATTCACTGAGCAAGAGGGAGGCAGCTGCTCTTCACAGGGATGTCTGGGATGGCTCCGGTGACCCCTGTTCCCCCCCGGCGGCGTCAGGTATCACACGCGCTCACTTAGCAACTGCGGCGGGAACGGAAGTGGACCTCTCCGCTAAGCCCGGCGGCATCTGGCGGCGCTCAGATCTCAGCGGCGTGACGCGCCCCGCTGACCGAAATGACAGCCGGTCTGGTAACCCCCTCCCCAGTGCCCAACTCTGCCCCCGTCACACGGAGGGTTTCCATGACGGCAGCACTTTGCGGTCCCCGCGGCCGCGAAGGGGGTCACATGAGGCGGACGCGTCAGCACGCGCGAATGTGCGGTGTCTGTATCCCCCGGCCAAGACCCTTGACCTTGTCCCCTGTTATAGAAGCATGACACCACCAGGTCCTTGACAAAACTAGCACGCCTGCTAATTCAGTTAGCAGCTGTGCTAGTTAGCCTTCTACATTGTTAGCATGCTGAAGCCCGGCCTGTTGTGATGTGCTCGTGCTATTAGAAATATGCTGTAGGTAGAGTCACAAGGATGAGAAGGGGTGGACTTTTAAGATGTTGTTTTTTTTTTGCTAGCTCTGAAACGCAAATGTTCAAATCCTACAGCATATCCAGCAGCTTTAAGTTAGAGCATGAGCGAACTGTTAAATATTTCATACTCTTCTTCGTCATTCCACCGTGCTCATGCATTATTAACCCCTCGCTGTTAATACACTCCATGAAATGATAAACCAAGACAGAAGAGTCCATGGGGGTCTCTATGTGGTCTGTGTGCGGCCTCTATAGCGGCCGCCGCATCAACACATCCTAAAAAGGCCCAGCATGTGGTTGAAGCAGTCGTGGTATGTAGCTGAAACCTCTGACCCACGGCCCACCAGCTCATCCACTTCAGGTGATGAATGCCCCTGCCCTGCTTCCACAAAGGTTAGCCTTTGCATCACCGTCACAGCGTTTTCGTATGCTCGACGCTACAACGTGGGCAGATCATGTAAGCGCGCTACGGCGGGCTAGCTCATTAGCTAGCGTGAGAGAGGAGGCAGCAGAAAGGCCACCACACAGGAGACTGTAACGGATGGGCTGCTTTAAGTGGGCCAAACAGGGTGGTTTGCGACAACAGCTTTATTAATGGCACTAGTTTCCAGGAATAGGACTCTACGAGAGAGGCAGCGAAGCATTTTTTGTTCTTCCAACCCTCCCATAGAGTTAACAGACACACACTCCAACAGTAGGATGCTCCCTGCCTACAGGGTGTTTGTGACGTAGGCTGACACGCACACCCGTGCAGATGCATTACGTTGCTCTGTTTATATTATAGGATGTTTAGATACACCCTCTGCAGGTCTGACTGGTGGGAGCGTTTGCTTCAATAAAAACAATGTTCAGGCGAACTCACAGTACGTGTGTGTGTGTGTGTGTGTGCGTGCACGTTTCCCACCAACCTCCGTCTCTCATCTTGCGTCCGGAGGCGGACTTCCTCAGCAGGCTGCGCCCGGAGCTGAACAGCGTGTTGAGCTCGTCCAGGGGGCTGGTAAGGGGCCGCCCGTTGGCCGGGTTGAACAGCAGCGGCGAGGACGAGCAGGAGTGGGCCCTCCGGGGCTCCGGGCGCGTCGCCTTGGCCGGGGAGTACGGGGGCGGCTTCCCCAGGGGGTCCCCGCCGGCCGCCCGGTGCGGCGCGGTCAGCTTCGGGGAGTCGGAGCCGCCGGCGGCGGCAGCGACGGAGGCGGCCCGGGTGAGGGTCAGGAAGCCGGCCTCCGGCGGGAAGGGGAAGTGGGAGGGGGGCCTGTAAGGGGGCGGGGGCGGCGGCGGGGGAGTGAGCGGGGGCGTGGACTTGTCCGCCATGAGCACGGTGAGGCTGGGGGAGGAGTCGGCGCGCTGGCGGGTGTACTGCGGCGACAGCGGGCTGTCCGGACCGCCGGCGTAATTCAGGTTGGTCTCGAACACCGGCAGCTTCTTGACCTCCAGCGGCGTGAGGGGAGACTCGTCCGAGGCCGGGGAGCAGGTGACGGGGGACGGGGGGAACACCAGCAGGGGCGGGCGGTGGGGCAGCAGGTTGGGGAAGGGCGCCGGGATGTCGCAGCCCGTCCCGTCCTTCCCCAGCAGGGCCTTGGGGAGGGGGGTGCCGTCGGCGGCCGCGCCCGCCCGCTTGGCCTCCCCGCCGCTCTGGGGGAGCGAGGCCGACATCGGCGCGCCCAGGCCCACCAGGCTCAAGCCCAGCGCCTCCAGCTTGGCTGCCTTGGTAACCGGCGGGGGCCCGGCGTCCGGCTCCACGGGGAAGTACTTCATCTCCTCGTACACCGCCTCGCTGTCCGACCGCTCCGGGCTGCCGGGCGCCTCCTGGGCGCGTCCTGGGCGCGGGGGCCGTTGCTGGGCGCCCACCATCTCTATGTACACGTCCTCCTCGTCCTGGCTCTGGAACAGGCTCAGCGGCGCCCCCGCCTGGGGGCAGTCCAGGGAGGCGGCTTTCTGCAGCAGGCCAGCCCCGCCCCCCAGCCGGGACAGCAGCGCTAGCTTCACGTCCGCCGGGCGCAGCTGGTGGAGGCTGGTCGCCACGGCGTTGATCTCCTCGTAGGAGCCCGTCAGCTTGGTGTTGGGGCTGCGCTTGGGCTTTGGCGGGGGCACCTTCCTCATGGTGGTGTAGTCGTCGCTGTGGGGGCGGGGCTTGGACAAGGCTGTGGGAATAACAGACAGCGGCCAATTAGTCCATAAGCTAACGTCAGTCGTCACATGCTACCATCTGGAGCTTGCGGGCTACAGTTTGACTGTGGCGAATTATCAGCCTGGAACCCCTCAATTCAAAACCATATGTCATAAAGGCATCGCTAATACATTTCAATCAAACTTCCTTACATACTTTTGAAATAAAGGTAGTCAGTTTACAATTGCCGGTGGAAACGGGCACATACGCTAATGTGGTCATCTTGGGAAAGAAACGTTCTACATGGGTGACACTTTTGCATTGAGGGGTCCCACAGATACTCGCGGCACACATAGGAGCTCGTGAAATCAGGATGGTCTCACGAGGCTATAAAACCAGCGCCCGTGGGGGTGGGTAAGCATGATGATGTCGAAGTCAAGCGTGAGTTTGGAAATGGTGGTAGAGCCAGATGATCACCAGAGATCTACGCCCAGTTGGAGGCAACTGCTGCAAACACTTTTTAGAGGAGCGGGTCCAGACCCTCTTCACAAAATGAATTGTGTAATAACACACTACCAATAATACATACAAAGATAAATAGCACTGAAGGTGTCTACACCTGTGGGGTCGGTGGGGGACAGCTGGGTTTTGGGGGGGCTCCCCGCTGGTGAGCCGCAGCCCTCCGGGGTGGGGCTCTCTTTAGGGGCGAGCGTCAAGCCCGCGCTGACCACCTCGTACGAGGCGCTGAGGCGAGTGTTGGGGTCCCTCTTTGGTTTGGGGGGAGGCTGCTTTCGCGGAGAGGCGAGGCCTCCCCCGCCTGCCCCGTCCTCCACGCCAGGGATCGGCTTGACGGACGGACTGGCAGCGGCATGGACCATGTTCTCCATAGCCAGGGGGGTGGGCACTGAGCTGGAGCGAAAGTGACGGATAATGCGGGCCCCCCCCCCACTGCCGCTGCCGTCGTGGGCTTTCCCGATCTTCTCCGCGACCCTAGCAACGACACAAAAGGCAGTGCTATCGATTAAATATTTACAACTGTTGAATCTATTCTGTACGTGGTGGTTTTCTCTATTGCATTTCCAGTATGTTTTCTTCTTGATTATTACAACAAATAAAAAAGTATGACATTTTAAAATTGCTTTTCAATAATCTTTTTTTTAATACAAATATAATAAACCTGCTCTACGCTAATGTATGTCTGCATCTCTAACGTAACAAAAGAGGCCAATCAGAGCATAAAGACTAAAAACCAATGGCTTATGCTTGCCGTTAATTGTTTAAATCTAATCTCCTTATGGTAATTTTAAAATATCATATCTCCAGTTGGAATTTCTTTAACGCTAATCTGGCCCAGCCATCTGTTGGTGCTCTATGTGAGTGTGTGTGTGCTTACTTAGTGTATCCCCACTAGAGTACAGGCTCCTGGACCACCCTAGTTCTCCCAAGTCACACCCTCCCTTCTTCTACCAATCCCCATCCTCCTGTTATGAGTTCCTCCCAGACGCCTGTCGGCTGTCCAAGTAGCAGATGTTCCATATACAAGGGCACATACAGCATGCATATGTGTGTGTGTGTGTGTAACCGTTTATACAGTACTACAATGCTTACAAGGTGTGTATGTCTGACCGATTGCATTACTTTATTTAAGATGTATTATGATTCTGCACCGTGTACAAACACTGTAATCGTAGCGTGTATTATTTATGAATACCTTTATCAGATATAGAATATAAATATTATGTCTTGATTTGTTTACACTGGTATTAAATGTTCAAGCACTGTTGATGTACTAGTGATATATAGTACATCACTTGTATTTTGACTACCAACATGAACACTGACGATAATATATCTCTCAATCCAAGTGTCAGCTGTCAGCTGATGGCCTGCCCCTCCCCCTCTCCCTGTGACCCTGAACACAAATAAGATGTTAAGAATAAATAGATGGACAGGTGAAATTTAAATCCTGTAATTTATAATACATGTACAGTAGTGTTTGCTATTAAACTTCAAAAGCCATATCACTGCACAGCCTGAGAAAGAGGAACCCTTTAGTTAACTTATTATTTTAGTATACTGATAAGGCTACATTATTATATATTTTGCATATTTCTACTATTCATGGAAACATTTAATAAATGTATTTATTTATTTATTGTATTTTTATTTATAAAAAGCATTTTTCAAATTTGCCCTAAACCACCATGGTTTTTCTACTATCTTTCTACTATCTTTTCTACTATCTTCGTTATACAGTAACTGAGGCCGTCTCTTTTCATATAAAGTATATTCTGGACCTTATAGCCCTTAATATAATGAGTGGATTTGAAGACCCATTCAATGTGCAACTACTAACGCAAGCAGAAAGAGAGGGCCCATTATCCCACGATCCATCATGACAGTCACAATTAAAAGCCGCCAGCTCACACGGACATCATTAATCACAGATCACATGCCGCACAGTCATGTGCACGCATGTGATCACAAACATTTAAGCAGGCAATGTTTCCTTCACATAACTGCAATTCCAGTGAATGACACTAACTGATGATTGTTTTGTTATTCTGCGGGCTGGGTAATGCTGCAGTCACCAAAAAGGCCGGCACATTCAAAATTATTCATGGAACTCACTGTGCTGTTATTTCAGCCGGTTGGATCAATGTGTCAGCTGCACTCAGAAACTGTAGCCCATTAAAGGCACTGCGAGCAGTTCTTTGCTATTTCCCAATTATTGCCCCTGTGTTTGTTTTGCATCTACTGTACGTATCTGATAATAGCAAATTAGACAGCTCTTTTTCATTTTACAGTATATAGCTCTGAGCATTAAGCCATCGCTTTACAGCTTGCAAAACAGCTGTTCCAGCTGAACTAGAACAGGGATTGCCAAGCGTTTTGGCCCCAAAAATACCCCATAAATAGCTGTGTCAAGTACTCTCAACCCCTGCACTATCCCCAGACGTGACTGAAGCATAGCAGCCATAATATTTTTATATAATAATTTAATATGGGCTAGTAGAAGAATACATCAGTCAATATAATCTATAATCTGTAGTAACAATTATGGCTAAAATATGCTATTTATATTAGTTTTAAAATGTATTTGAGTTGTAAAAACATCCCCACTCTGTCTTGCAACCCGCCGAGGGGTCCCGACTCTGGGGATCACTGAACTAGAGAAACCCCACGTGAACATGAGCGCAACACAGGATGCAAGAACCCCGGGACTCCGGGTGCCAACTGAGCCACTCTGTGGTTGGGGTGGGGTGGAGCTCACCTCCGGTACGGCTGATCCTCCTCCTTGCCCACTGGCTCTGGTCTCTCACCGAGCGGCGGGCTGCTGCCATGGCAACGCAGGCGGTCGCTCTCGCGGGCGATGTCAGATGCGTTCTGAATGACCAACTGGTCGTAGGTTCGCAGCCCCACGTCTTCTGCCCCCTGCAGGAAGCGCTGCACACTGCACTCGTCGCTCTGCTGCAGACCCAGCCTGTGGTGGAGACGCCGCCTGGCCAGCCAGCCACGCACCACTGAGACAGACAGACAGACAGAGAGAGAGAGACAGACAGACAGACAGACAGAGAGAGAGAGAGAGAGAGAGAGAGAGAGAGAGAGAGAGAGAGAGAGA
>JAODUG010073622.1:0-13285 GCA_027564795.1 Aphredoderus sayanus
GAGAGAGAGAGAGAGAGAGAGGGAGAGAGAGAGAGAGAGAGAGGGAGAGAGAGAGAGAGACAGAGAGAGAGAAAGACAGAGGGAGAGAGAGAGAGGGGGAGAGGGAGAGAGAGAGAGAGCATGAGAGACTGACAGGGTGTCGGCAGAAGGGTCGTCTTGCGCACTGGGAACAGGATGGCGGTGGCGGAGAAGGGGAAGTATGGGGGGGGGGGTGGTCTTGCCGCTCAGCTGGAGGGGTCCTGGCGAGGACGGAGCCACCTATCTCCACGGTGACAAGCGGCAAATGGGGGCCCATTACCGTGTGGAATGCTAATGCCAGGCTCCGGGCCCCCGGGGGACTGGCCCCGCTCTCCGAACACGGGGAGAGCAGAGCTCGCCAGGGTGCATGCATGACAGAATCTATTCACACCCACTAGTGCAAGAGATAATAACCATATAAATCACAAGAGGCTCTAACTCTTGCTCTCTGGCTTCCCCTCGCTCTCTCTGCCTCACTCTGCCCCTCATACTCTCCTCTTCCTCGCTGTCTGTCTGAGAGTCTATTTTACCCTACATTTTACAATCACTCTCTGTACATTTACTGGGTCTCACACACAACAGTTACTGGCATCAAAACCTCATTGTGTGAAACACGCTGGTACCAGTACAGCTATCGCTAAAAGCTTGCTGGGCTAGGGGAACAAAACTAGCTTAAATGCTAGAGATGAAGAATGTGAAATTGTAGTTTGGTCGGATAGAGCAACAAGCTACTTGTAGAGGATGATATAATATAATAATGTAATAGGAAATTAAATGTTTTGGGTATTTAAAACAATATTTCTGTGTTGTCTTTGTTGTCTTTACTTAGATATATAAAGAATATGTACGGTAAGGTCGTGGCTCAGTTACACAATCTAAGAAAGATATTTGTGCATTGCACGGACCAGGTTGGTCTGTGTGATGTTTGTCAGTTAAATATTTCTGTCTATGGACGGGTATCTGGGGGGCTGGAGAGCTGAGTCCAGGTTTCTGGGGTTTCGTTTTTTTGAGGGACTGAAACTTAAAAGATTTGAACCATTTCTCCATTCTTTCTGTTTACTGGTCGGGGATAGAGCATTGGAGGTTCAGGGAGGTGTGTTGTGGTTTGGGTTATTTTGTGCTTCTGTGGTGTCGTCTCCGGGGTTCCGCTTATGGTGGTGGCATGGTGATGCCTGGTTGGTTGGCTGGATCGTGGATGGATGTGTGTCCTGGACTGCAGTGTCTGGGGGTTTAGCTGGGGGGAGCTGGTCCATTTAGTCACCTGCGTTGTCTGTGTTTGGTGGTGCGCCCCTGGTGCCACATCCTTGGGGGTCTGGGGTATGTTGGAGTGTGGGCTCATTCCTTCAGTGTCTTTGGTTTTCCATTCTCTGACTGAGATCGTAGTGGTTGGGGAGCGGGTCTGGGGTCTCAGAATTCTAGTGTTTCGGGGATGCCGCCATCCCCGAAACACTAAAATGGGACTCAGGATGTTTGGGCTTGATTTTCTGTTGTCCCTGGTGCTTGTTTGTGATTGGAGGGTTGGGAATGATGGGTATTACATAGGGTGGTATTATTACTTGTTTTATTACTTTTTTGTATTACTTATTACTATTAATTATTTTTAATGATTTTGTAGTGTGAAGCACTTTGTGTTACATGTATTTGTATTTAGGCAATAAAAGATAAGTAAATTGCTCAATAGTTGATTAGCTGGCGGCTACTTGTGCTAATGGTTAGCTAGTGAATGCCTTTGTTCATATTTACATAATTTAGCAGAAAGCTTTTATCCAAAGCGACTTTCAGGGAGTACAGACCTTAAATGCTGTATAGGCCATATACACAAGTTATCTAAAGTAAACAACATTGTGTTAGAATAATGACAGCAGGCTAAAATCATGAAATCATGGCTAACATACTTGACCAACATATCATTCAATCCTAAAATAAATAATTGCAGCTAGCAGCCAACACCAGCAAAGAGCTGATTTCAAATAATTAAAAGACAGAAAAAGAAAATAAAGGATTGTCTAGAGGACAAAGAGTATTAAAGGTTACTGGTCAAGGTAGCCTTCCGAAGTACAGTAGATTCTGAAGAGGTGGGTCTTAATCCTCATGCGGAGGATGGATAATGATGACTCTGCTCTCCTGACTGCTGCCAGAGACTCATTCGACCATTTCACTATAGGTAGCCGCGTTGGCAGACATCAACATTGTTCTCTGAGACGTAAAATAGTATAATGGTCCTTATATGGAATATCGTTGACAAATCCTTTGTTTTGTTTACACTTATAACACAGCTGTTTATGAAGTACATAGGCAGCTTCCACCCCCAAATCCTCCCTCCCTCTTGCCAATTTAAACATGACTTTCCTGTGAAAAGTGAAAAGTGCAGGTAAAACTATCATAATTTACCGTTTCCACAAATAGAGTGTATCTGGTTCAGATTGGAATGCACATTATACTGTATATCCGTCATAACACACATACTTGTTGTAAACAAACTGCCAGCACTAACGATGGTGAATATAAACCCTGCAGCTAATTTGGAGCATCTGCTGGTCTTTTTTTGTGTGCGTATAATAATACAACTATTAGGGTTTTCAAACTTTTTGAAACCTCGACCAACAAAAAATAACTGGTGAACACCTATGGAAAAAATATTGAATGCAGTAACATGATATATATATGTATGTCAGCAAAAAACAACATTAAACCGTTAACTTTGAAACACTGAACTTATCTTCCAACCCTGCATATGCAACATCATTCACCAAAAGAGTCCCGACCCCCCAACAGGAGGCAACGACCACAGACACTTCCTAACGGAACATGTCTAGACCCCATTCACAAGTCTTGTTGCACCACGCTAGATGGAACTAACGTAACGAGAAAAACTAACTACTGTAAATCAATGAGAAATACTGGCAGTTTTTACTCAGAAGACTGTGTGATTAGTGCTTCACCAAATAAGATAGCTGTCTCTCATGAGCGGAGAAGAAGAAGACGAAGAAGATTTTCGGAGGGGAAAATGGCGAGTCAGGCTGAAAGTCACGGCTTGTCTTTTTTCTCTCCCCCAGGCTGGCGGTGTGGGCCGGCTGTCTGACATTGAGATGCAACGCTGAGAGACCGACAAGGAGGGAGAGAGGGGGAGAGAGAGAGAGGGAGAGAGAGAGAGAGAGGGAGAGAGACAGACATCAGAGTTGTTGTGCCTTGGGGAGCGGGAGAGGTGAGTGAGTAGTGTAAATGTGAGACCTGCCTTGATGGGGAGAACATGGACTTGGTCATATGAATTAATTCTGTTTGGGGGCGGGGGGGAAGGGGGGGGTGGTGGGCGCATATAGTTTGGACTTTATCTCTGTCACTTTCTAACTGATGTGCTGAACTGAATCGCCGGGCTTGTGGCTATAAAAAAATATATATTAAAAAAAAACAACAACGAAGGAACTAAGAGAAAGATTCCACGGGGAGCTACGTGTGCAACTGCAGGTGCATAGCGATGAGCTCGGGCTGTTTTGGGGACAGACAATGGCTTGTGCCACAGAGACCACCTGCCATACAAAGAGATGAATTATAGGAGAAAAGTGTACTACTCAAACACTTGATTCCACAAAATACTCGGTCACCCTGTATGAGGGCGTTAAAGGGCCCCATATTGATTCATTTCCCAACTGCCGTTTTGGATGGTAGTTTCTCGCTTCGCATGGCATTATTTAACCCTCGTAATGTCAAAATGACCCAAACCACTAGCTCTTTATGGCAGATAGAGGGCGCTAAACCTAATTCTAGGGTTTACACACACGTATGATGTGCACTGCTGATACAACAATGTGTGTGTTTGAAACCCGAGGACAACAGGAGGGATAAAAGGCACATAATCAACACAAATACATAAATAATAATTAATAAAGAAATAAATACACACAGCAATGCCAATTGAAAAACACCCAAATCATACACAATCAGATGGCGCCGCCGTGTGGCCAAATACGAGATTTCTGAGTACATTACGAGGGTTAAACCGGCCCATCGTTTGATTGGCTCAGTGGGACGAACTGGCTGGATAGGTCAGAGGGGATTGGCTGTAATCCAGAAATGATATCATTCATGGGGACAAATCTGACTGATTTGTTTTATGTACACCATGATTTGAGTGACTCGTTAGGCCGATTTCAAAATGATCCCAGGCTCTCAAGCCCATTCAGACAACTGCCTGACAACTGGAGAAACAAGTTCTACACGTTACGATACCTTTAAATACACAGTTGTAGTGTGAAGCGGCACATTATGGTGTGAAGCAGCCAGGTGCCATGTGAGCCAAATCACAGGGGTGGCACATAAACAAACAGGTGGCAAAGTGGATAGGGGCAGTTGTACCCGTGTGTGCGTGTGTGTGTGTGTGTGTTAGAGAATCTGGTCATTTTCATGTGTCCAATGGGATGGAAGCACATGTGTAAATGAGAGAGAGAGAGAGAGAGAGAGAGAGAGAGAGAGAGAGAGAGAGAGAGAGAGATAGAGAGCAACACAACCTGTCTCTCCAGCACATCCAGCCCCCAACCCCCCGAACCTGAGGAATTGGATGATGTTCATAAAGGAAGGTTTAATTTGGTCTATCGTTGGTCTAATAACACAACCATATATTCTTCTTTGTATTGGTTAAAATGTTCTGTTATGATTGTGTAATTGCATATTCCGTCGTATGCTACTGCACGCTTTCACGCAGCACACCAGGGGGAGGTTGGTGGTGTGAATCCCAAGATGAAACCCCCGTCGGGGGACAGAGGGACCAGACCGTCAGACCACGCTACCCAGAAGGCAGCAGTGCAGCTTTGATATCTGCCCAGAGAACAAAGCCTTATAAGGTGGCCCTTTCTTTCAAAGCGAAGGGGGGGGCGTAATCCAGATTTAGAGCCGAAAATCCTGTGTACACTGATATAATGCCCTCTAAGATGGCTAATTCCTTTTTAGAAGCCTTAGTGTTTTTCTCCACTGCCTTCCACTGCACTGTAACACAAACGCACAGCTACTGTACACGTGTGTGTGTTTCTTCTCTATATCCCTTTTCAAACGCCCATCAGTTCTCCCACTACAGTGTGTTACTGTTGTTTATTTTTTCCTGTCTCTTTTCATTCCTTTTTTTTTCTCTCTCTCGCTGGCCGTCTTTTTCTGTTTCTGAGCCCATACAGTATTTACTATATATCTCTTTCTCTCTCTCCTAATATTGTCTCTGTCTGCCTGACTCTCTCTCTCTCTCTCTCTCTCTCTCTCTCTCTCTCTCTCTCTCTCTCTCCCTCACTCTCGCTCTCTCTCTCTTTACTTTGTTTCCAACCATTCCCATGGCCATATTCCCATCACAATAACAACAGCAATAACATGCGGCACTGTACCGCAAACAGTCACCGGAGCACTGCCGGTTGCTAGGCTACCCCACGGCCACAGCGATTGGTTCTCATTATAGCCGGGATTTGCCATTTAATCCGGGCGATGTAATTGGCCTGCTCTCCAGCTCTGAGGCGGGCACAGGTCCTAGGGCAAAAGTGCGCACGCCGTCGAAGCCGTACTAGATACTGATAAATCTTTCCAGTGCTAAAGGTGGCAAGACCATCCCTGGAAACCATGTATTTGCTTCCCCCTATACACAAAACAAATTGGTTCTGGCTAAACACAGTTCTTTGGGCTAGTTAAAAGGGAAAGTAATTTGCACAAATTATGTATTCAGGACATGCGTGGCCTAAATAGGATGACTACTACTATTGTGTATCACAATTAAGAGACACTGTGAATTGTAAAGAAGCAAAAACATTGTTTTTGTCACCTGTTAAAGGAGCAGTGTGGGTTATTGGCCAGGGGTGGCAGTGTGGAGTCGTTCGTTTCTGCTGAAAGTACTGTAACATCTTTTAACAGAGGGATTTTACGCGGTGAGATTAAATGCCAATTCTGTTCATGTACAGAACATATGGACATTTCCCGAAAGGGGGGAGGTGGGTAAATCATTTCACTACATCTGATGACACACTGCCACGTTTCAAATGTGAAACGCTGCCATATTTGAGCGTTTAAATGAGGCCCGTCACAGGACACCTGCAGGAGTTATGCTCTCCGTGACACACTGTCAGGTGTGGAGGTGCGCCCATCACTCTCATTGCGGGCGACATGAGCGGTCACCGTGGGTGACGCAGCGCCAACTGACATCAGGAGCGGCGTTGTCGCTGTCGCGTCGAAAAAAACGAGCTGGCATTCCTGATGGAGGACGTGTGTCGCTCGCGCACAGACCCTCACTTGTCGAGTGTCGTTTTACGCGCTTGTGAATATTGACTGGACTGCTGGATACAGCATTCTGTGCTTGACATGATGCAGTACCTTACCCAACAACGCAGGCTACAGCCAACGTCTCACCACCCAAATTAATTATTCAAATAGAAGACGCTGGGGTCTTTGGTAAAAGCTTGTCGAAAGCGTCAATTGTTTCCGGGCTAACACTTGTGAATGTGCCTGCGAGAACACTGTTTGGATCTATTTTCACATCGTTATAACCTCTCTAGTCTGTGTCTAACCATCTGCACATGTCATAATAACTGGCAATCGCCAATGCAGAATAAATGTAATAATTTGTCTGGAAGTACTTTGTTTGTGTGTGTGGCAGTCCGTGTGTGTGTGTGTGTGTGTGTGTCCCTCTCCCAAGTAAGCCTTCCAGACTGTTTACACGCTAACAAAGGCGTAGAGTTATGGCTCCCATATGGCAGACATTATGCTGTCGGCTGGCCACTCCACACACACACACACACACACACACCCGTACGTTTGTGTGTTGACAGTGTATGTGCACTAGTGCACGCAAATGCATTGTGTACACAAACTAGTACACTCAGGCATCAAATACTTCACAAATTAGCTCTGTGCGTGTTTCTATGTTTTCTTTATTTTATTTGCGCTTCTGTATTGTTAGCCTGGTACATGCTAGCTTAAAGCTTAAAATCTTATTTATGTAAATAAACAATGTGAATATGGACGACAGAGACAAACTGCCGGGAAAACAAACGACAGCAGTGATTTGCTTTGCAGACACAAAAACACCCCTTCAATGTTATTTTAAACATGATGCTGTTCTACGGTGTTTCACCTACTCAGCAGAAGACGGCAATTAAATACCTGACTGAGACAGACAAAGGCACAGCTAACTCAGTCCTGAAATATTATGTAACAACACATAATATTGAGGTTTATAGAATATAGACGGACATGGTGTGAAATATTTCAAAATGCTCCCTTATTAGTAACACATCTGAAAACCATATCTGTGAAGAAAAAACCCTCCAGTAACAAATGATCCTTGGTTTAGGAGAAAATAACAAAGAAAAGAACACAGTAGAATTAAGACACCAAATAATGAAAGCATTGGCATTTTCATAAAAAATAACAACCGTAAGTTTGAATTCCTTCCTTACATATAAGGACATTTCTTAAAACCTCAACCTATAATCAGCTGAAAAACTGAACTCTTGAACTACTAGCTACTGTTCCGTGTGTTACTGTTCTGTACAAATCTCTCACTGTATTTTCAGATACTGGACCATGTAACATTGGGACATGACTGCAAATTAGAATTAAACACTTCTTGTTTTGTCAAGGTGACTCAGTTACAATTGTTCAAATGCATGAAGGTCAACTCCAACAACCGTGCGTTTGCACAACCTGTCAATCACAGAAGCACTATTTCCTATTTTCGATATAACTGCAAACGATAAAAGACTGCTATGTTCTAACAAGCAGGGCACGTTCACGTGCGCTGCGGTGTGTGCACGTGCGTGTGCACCTCATGATTGATGCACTCCCTTCGCAATGTTGATTAAGCGCGCGGCGTCAGTCTCGGTGATGTGGCGACCCCAAGACGAAGATTAGCTCGGCATTGGGACCCCATTAAAGCTGCCAATCAAACACAGGGGACCAGCTTGGGCCGGCTCGCCGTTCAACTGTATCATCAAGGTCAGACCGAGAGACGCGCGGCGAATCGACCGGGCCCGCAGATTTGCGATCAATTATGCACCCGCGTGCGCGAGACGAGGCAGCGACTAAGTCGTTCGTTTGTTGGTTCGTCGACGTATTTCAGTTTTAGGAGACGCGGCTGCACGGCGCAGGAACGCTGAAGCTACTATAGGCTACTGTATATCAGCTGTGGCGCGTTTCCACGGAGATACAGGAAGACTCATAGCACCATAAAAAATGAACTTATCTCGCAGGCCTTCGTGGCTGAGATAAGAGCCACCATGGTGTTGTGTGCCTGTGTGTGTGTGTGTGTGCGTGTGTGCGCGTGTGCGTGTGTGTGTGTGTGTGTGAGTGACATATGTGCGCTTCACAAGAACACACATCTTCTAAAACTACCCAGGAGTTTGGGAATGATGAGAATGATGACAGCTAATAATTTGTCTTAGAAAAACTGCACGTGGGAGGAACCCACAGCCTATGACATATGGGAAATATCCTTTATGTTGTTGTGTGATGATATTTTGAGGGTTCGCCGTTCTTTTGTAGAATTATTATACTGTATGTTGGTGGTGGTTGTGCCTCCCAATACATCATTCTGGGTCTAGAGAAGTAAGTTAGAAATTGTGACAGTTAACTGTCCATCTAGCCTTCAACCCTTACCTGCTTTAGTGGCGGGTAACAGGTGCATAAGGACACCAACTAATTGAAGTCTTGGCGTTGTGTCAATTTATTTAGCTTTTTTAGAATGTAAATTTTTATGTCAGATATGTCAGTTTTGAAGGAAGGAAGTATGAAGGAAGTATAAAAAAAATCTTATTTTTTAGCTCTGCCAATTCCCTCTACTAGCTTAAATTAACGTTCTTTAATGTATTTTATCAGGGTCTGAAACTATATTTTTGCCTCAGCTGCCAATATGATTAGTGTAAATAGCTTTCCAATTTATATATAACTAGGCTATTTTATTTTGTCTTATAATATTGTCAAACCAATGAATAGAAAATTATTTATTTCATTGTCTTATTAATGATACTGGTAATTACAGGGTAGAGCTGAGTTGTTTGTAGTAATGATAATACATTACATGTTTCCCTTAATCAACAATTTCACGCTGTGTTGGAATAAACAACAGTACAGAAGAAACAGGGGAGCTGAGAATAGGTTTGAGGGCAAGAGGAGGAGGTTATAAAAATATAATTCAGCGCTACTCAAGACACAGCATTAACTCGCTGCACCTGGCAACAGTTAAGGAACGTTGTACAATAGTTGGAGTACCACACAATTGTTACACACAATAGGAAATACAATAGTTACATATCATTACATAACAATAGTTACGTACAGTCTTTAGATACAATACAATAGTAACATATAATTAACAATAGTTACATAATGTACAATCTTTACACACAATACAATCGTTACATGTCATTACATATACCATCTGTACAGATGATAACCTAATACAGTTACACATTACATTGCATACGTACAGTTATCATATGAAATACTTGCAGTCACAGTCAATAGTTGGATTCAATAATACACACACGTTCCATTTCACAGGCGCAGTAATTCAGTAGATACAATTATCACATGCAATAGTTATGTAAATAGTAAACTATTATTACCACGGTTACACACCGTAGTTCCGATATGTTTCCACGGCGAGAGGCGTGCTTTGTCTCACACACACAACAGGCACACGTCAAGATATTATTACCACGGTAATGCGCAGTAGCTCCACACACACAGGCAGGCGGTAGGTGTCCACGTTGCATCTGGAGGGGAGTGTGTCTGGACAGGACCTGGCAGTGCCTGTTGTTCCTAGCCAGGCTCCAGTGCCTGCCTGTGTGCCTGCCTGCCTGCCTGCCTGCCTGCCTGCCTGCCTGCCTGCCTGTGTGGCTGCCCGCTTGTCTTCGTGCGCCCTGGCTGCTGTTATTGTTATTACCCCCCCATATCTCCCACTCCCCACAACACCCCACCTCAGGAGCTTTACACAGGCTGTCAATCTCCTGAGCGTCACACATTAGAAGGACCACTGGAGTGAGACAGCAAGAGTTCTCCTCTTGGGGGCAAACATCTCTCCCTCTTCCCCCGTCCTCCCTTTCCTCCTCTCTGTTTGTTGCTCCTTATCTCAATCTTGCCTGCTCCCTTGCTCACCTCCTCCTCTGGGGGGGGGCGCAGCCTTCATCTTTTCCCTTGTCTTTCTTTCCACACCGTCTCGCCAACGCCTCCCCCACCCCCCCGCCCAACTCCGTCGGCATCTCCCTGGACTGCCTGCCAAACTCGGGCGCCGTCTCACGCCGGAGAGGCTTACGCTGCCCCCAGTGGAGGGCGTGGCGCGTGCGCAAGACCTCCCCGGCGTTCCGAACTTCTCCCCGCCCTCTCCCCACGGGCTGGGAGGGGGAGGCGGGGGCGGGGTGGGTCACAATGAGCCGTGCGGTGCGAGTGGCTGAGGACCTCCTGCCTCGATGGAAACCCTCGGAATCCGAAACGTTTGCGCTCCGTCCTGCGCGACAAAGAGAAGGGCCTCCCTCCTCTCGGACAGATCTGCGGCCGGAAGTCAAAGCGCGGCCGGAGTCCACCGACGCCGGGCCACCGTACGTCGGCGGGCGGCTGATCTGCGCGGTCGAATCGAAAACGTGGAAAAAAACGCCAACGTCGCAATTTCTGTCCTTTTTTCTTGTCCTCTTAAAAGGCGACTCGGTGCGGCAGGGGGAAGATATTAAGTGCAAGGCGGGTGGCTTTTTAACTGGCTCCTCTACGTGAATAGCCCAGCGTATTCTTCTGGCTTTAATGAGAGGCCCCGAAGAGAGTGAGGGCCTGAAATAACATTAGGCGGCATACAATGGCCATCCTCACCGTAGGTATTAAACCTTAGCGGCCAAGGCCTAATTTGCGGTCTGTCAAAGAGGGGATGCCTGACCGATCGGGCTGTCGGGCTGACCGGCTGCCCTTGCCCTCTGCCCGCTCCCTGCGCATGAGGAAGATTTGCAGGTCCCGCTTGATTGAGCGTTCCCATCTCCTGTGGCCGAGGGGCTTTTTTTGTTTCGTGCCTTTTCTCTTCTGGAAGATTCCCGGGAGCCGTGACTCTCAACGCGGGGTCTGCCCGCCGTCTCGCCTGGGCTCGTCTTCGCATGCTAATGATGTTCGCTATAGACGTTTCATATTCGGAATGGCGAGAGTCTTCCATGTTAACTGCAGTCGACAAATCCAGTCACCATTTTTAAGGTACGCTTAAGTAAGACTGGCAGTAATCGACACAAACACTTCTGAATCTAAACCAGAAAAAGTAAAAATACCTCCTCAAATGTTAAGGTTCTATGCTCGAAACACAGAGCATAGACGATTCTGAGGTTGGCATGGCGACTGTTGCTTGCCACAATAATGCATTAAAGGTATAATCAGTGATTGTAAATGAATACATTTTTTATAGTCAAATTCAGCGAATATCTCCTCACAGTCTTCTAGCTGTCCCTTCTGTGTGCGTGCTGAAACAATAATACAGTGTTTCTACACAGCCCTGTGACACACACATAGCTACATAGCCTATAAACGGGGAACACACATGAAATGGTGCAGACCGCACCACATAACGCTACCCCAGCCGTGACAAATGTTTTCCCAATGTGTGGGGCGGGTAGCATCCGAAGGAGCACTCTATGGCATTGAAGGGAGAGGCGTTTTTGGTTTTGATCGAGCTCACGTTAATCTCTTGATATGAGCGTCTGGGTGCATAGACACAAGCCAAACAGCCAAGCCAACTGACTCTTGGTGCCCCTGTATCTCCCCACACTGGTAGGCTTGGTGCAGCGCCTGTCCAGTGGTTGCCACCGGCGACAGAGAGCCACTGTGCTCCCGGGCCACCAGACTGAAGGGTGTACAATCACGCGGTGGAGCTGCCGTTATCTAGCCAAGCGTACTAATCAAAACAGTGTGTGCCTGATCGATACCAACGGACGCCAGATTGCACCCCGGGGACACTGGTAGAGGCCAGAGGGATATATCACAGACCAGCTGATGGGGAGACAGATAAAAGACTGTGGGGCAGTATTTTGGGGGGTGGCGGGGGGACGCAGGGGGTTTGCAATTGCCGGGGACAAGTAGAGCCGTTTGGCCAGGTAGGAGCAAACTAATCAAAGACAGCGCTCTGAAGCGTGGCCTGCGATGAGATCTCCCCGCGGATGCAGGCAAGCAACGGTGGAGACATTATTCCTTCCACGGTGATCAATAGCCAGATCATCGTGTGAAACATGCAGTCTTCCCCTTGTAAGGGACGCACGTTTGCATTCAAATGGATGTCATCATAATGACCTGCGCTGACTGATCCATATTAAATGCATCCGGGGGGGGGGGGATTTCTCGAGTGTCACTCACAATCTTCTGCTTCCTGTTTCTGGTGGCCCTAGAACACAACTGGGGAAGTGTACCTTTAAAGTTATAGTCAGCGATTGAAAGCTGTTTTCCTGAAAAATCTGGTGTTTATACCCAGCCCTGGCTCTGCACACGGGACCACAAACAAATTAGTGCCGGCCGCACTACTTTGCACTATCCTATCTTTCGCAATGCATTTCCAATGTGTGGGGAGCCTCATTGAAGGCAGAGGTGTTTTTTGTTTTGATGGAAGTTCAAATAGCAACAACGTTTCTCCAGAATGACTGACTATACCTTTAACAAAGTGTGTGTTAAATGGAGTACTAATGTACAGGAAGTTCTCTGTTGAGGTCCACTAATGAGCAGATATGCAACCCCCTCTATCATCCCTGCATGTTTACAATAAACAATAACACA
This sequence comes from Aphredoderus sayanus, assembly GCA_027564795.1. Taxonomy (NCBI): domain Eukaryota; kingdom Metazoa; phylum Chordata; class Actinopteri; order Percopsiformes; family Aphredoderidae; genus Aphredoderus; species Aphredoderus sayanus. Next base: position 12,769 of record JAODUG010073622.1, read on the forward strand.
AGGACTGAAATACACTTCAAATTACAATCAAGCCTGCGGAGGCAAAGCTTTTCATCCCTGAAATTGCTGCCTTCGTTAAAAGAAGGCGAGTTAATATCACTCCGCCGTAGAGAGTGCATTCACCGCAGTGTGATTATTATGGCTCCCAGGGGAATTAATTACCTCCATTATCATCCCAGGGACACTTTAAAGTGTCACACGCCAACAAGAGGCATTAATGACCGGCGCTGCTCTTAAACGATAACACCTCCATCAGTGCCGACCATCGCGACGTATCCGTCCAGCTGTCAGTTTGCGTATCCGTCCTCCTCCTCCTCCAATAGCTGAGCAGGTAGCGTAGGGGCGGGGCCTGCTTGTTTAATGAAAGACGACATGCAGCGTCTCGCTACTAATTATCCGCTGTATGCAGGTTTGCTTTCATGTTACCCATTTAACCCTCATGATGTCCTCTGGGTCAGAATGACCCAAAGCACTAGCTCTTTGTGGCAGATAGAAGGCGCTAAACCTAATTCTACAG
>JAODUG010073643.1:0-13284 GCA_027564795.1 Aphredoderus sayanus
GAGAGACAGACAGAGACAGAGACAGAGAGGGAGAGAGAGAGAGAGAGAGAGAGAGAGAGAGAGAGAGAAGATAGAACAAAGTAGAGAGGCAGAGAGAGACAAAGAAAGAGAGAGGGGGAGATATAAAGAGTGAGAGGAAGGGTGAGGGACAGAGGGAGGGAGAGACCCTATGCTACCTCCAGCTACAGAGGGGGCTCTATGTGGCGCGGAGCCCCCATACGCCTCTTTCATCTCAAGACCAGAGAGCTCGTGGGGCAAGCAGGGGAGGGGGGCCACCACTTCAAAAGACAGTTTGATCTCAGAAGTACGCAGTGGTGCAACGTACAAGTGGATCTGAAGATGTCAAATAGAACAGAGACACTGTTGCTGACGTTGGCCGGTGCAAGACGGTGTTTCCCCACAACCTGGATGAAGGGGGAATTCGTTCCAGGTCATAAGGAATGTCAGCATCTCTGGGATTGGTCTACATTTCCCTCTGACTGGGCCATCCGTTTATCATACAACCTCAGCCAGAATAACACTATTATAAAGATAAGCATCACAGGATACAGAAAACAGACTCAAAATGTAGCGGCACACAAACAACATTTTCACAGTGAATGGATGCCATTGTATTACCAGGGTGTCCACTGCCTTAATATCCTGTGAAAATAATATAATGGCCACATTCTGACCTGCTGTTGGAAAAAGGATTGTGTTGTTTAGACCAACTGCTGGGCAAATGGTCCAAACAGTTGAAGTGGCTCAAATAAACGCCTGCCGATCAAATCCAAAATGAACATGAATGATTCTATAATGAACAATACAAGTGAAAAGTGGAAAGCCAATAACCCTTTTTCAAATATGTTTTTGACTAAACTGTTGGAGAGGCTGGACGGAGGTTTGTTGGAAATCAAAACACACACACACACACACACACACACACGCACGCACGCACACACACACACACACACACACGCAAACAATGATGTATATTGTGTGCCAATAACTGGGATCAGCTGTGGGGCCAGTATGTATTGTAAGGTACCAGTTTGAGGGGCCACGCCTCTACCACCAGTATACGGACCACCTGTCCAGTGAGGCCCATGACTACACGAAAGCAGATATGAGCCAACAGGTGTGTGTGTGTGTGTGTGTGCGCGCGTGTGTGTGTGTGGTGTGCGCACGCAAGTGTGTGTGTGTGCGTGTGTTATAGTGACAAACAAAGTCAGCGGCAGCTGATGTCGGTCACTCTGTCAGGGGTCGTCCTTAAATAGCTGGGGCCGACAGTTGGCTTGAGGACAGTTGTTGTTGCTCCCGTGTCTCTTTAGGTCACAATAATACAAATGTCTGTAGAACACTGACAAACATCTATTTATCACTATTCACACTATTCAAGGTATTGCTTCACAGCTAAATAACACATTTCATTATTTACAAATAATTATTGAGGATATGCATTGTTTTGTAAACTAACTGTGTTTAGGCCTGTATTTACACTAGGGGTTTATAGTTGTACATGCATTTAAGATAAGATAAGGCTTCCCACTGGGGTTGAGGATACTGTGTTTTGTTAATCAATGCAAAGCACATGTAGTGACATGATCTACATTGCATTCTTATGAAAGAAATGTTCTGGAAAACTCAGCATGGGTTCAGCTTAGTTGTTCCCATATCACAGAATAACACAGAAATCTGCTTTCCTATTATCTTTCATAACAGAAACAGATACAGTATGGCCTATGACCTCTATGGTGGTTGGCTTAAGGCATGGTGACGTCACCCCATCAGATAATAAATCACCCAATTGTCAAGCGGTTAGATTGACCCCTCATGATCTTTGGCCTTACAAGGTTTTTTCTTGGCCATATGTCTGTCATTGCTAAGAGTTACGGCTGCTATGTGCTGTTACCGCCACTACGGCTTTGAGCAGCATTCCAGGCACACTTTTGGGGGTACATAAAGGCACTGGGGAGGCCATCCATATAGGGCTTGGTGGCATGGGGAGGAGGGGGTAGTTTTTCCTGAGAAGGAAGGATAATTCCTGTCTTAAAACTGGAAGGACTTCAGTGGTGCACAGGGGTCTGGCCAGCCCAGGCAGAATGTCAGCGATGGTGAACAGCTGCACTGCCGAGCTACTGTAAGGAAAATAGAAAGAGAGTCCAAGAAACTAACAGATAAAAAGGAGAGAGGCAAATGACAAGCACAGACTGGAGGAGAGAGAGGGAGAGAAAAGGAGAGAGAAAGAGTGAAATATAAACAAAGGGAGAGGGACAGCAAAAAGAAGAAATCTCTGAGCAGCAAGAGAAGCATAAGGCTTCTATTGTGTAATACACATGGGTTATTTAAAGGCCTACATAGATGGTGATGCTGTGTATATTTTTAGTCAGCATTAATAGATACAGTACATTAGAAAAGAGAAGTAAAAGCAGTTGAAATTATCGCCTTCGAATTCTCTGAAAAACTGCCTGCATACTATTTATGAGAAATCATGCTTGATTTATGAACTGTGATCAACATGGTGAAGGTATAGTACACAGATCCACTATGACAGTTAAACAACCCCTATTCAGCACATATAAAGCAGCAGTTTAGTTTATACTGACTGAATAAGAATAAAATGGCCTAAATCCACAAAGCAATACTTGTGAAGTTGTTCCATTCTAACATAACTGAAACAATATGATTGGGAAAACCATCAAGAGAAAACTGAAACTAGAGTGAAGAATTGAACAGTGAAGCCACTCCCACTCCTACATCCTTCGGTGTTCAAAAGTAGAGGTGAGTTTTACAGAGGGAACAGTGTGTTTTTCTCATCATGAGAGCAAGCTTGTCTCTTTACAGCAGTCGAGAGTGTGCCGTGCTGGCGTCTGTCAAACGTCCGGATGAGGCCAACAGAAGCCCCAAAAAAATCCCCCCAAAAACCTAGAGAATGTTAGGTAGAATCCCAGGTGTATTCTGATGAATATGTACTGATATACTGCGTGTGCAAATAGGAAAGCTTATTCTGTGACTTACTAAGGCTGAAGATATATCTTTCCATGTCATATTGTCAATGTCCCGCCATTGCTTTTGCTTTTTTTGATTTGTAAATGCAATGCCATTATTGTATACTATGGTCAGTTTCTTAATAGATGTATGTTAATTAGAATTATTGACACATACTGTACAAATAGTGCAAATCTTGCCAATCTGTTTTAGACCATGTACACAACATTCCCCCCATAAGGGGTGGGGGATGAGAGTCAAATTAATGTATATATACATGAAATGATAATTTTACAGGGTTTAACATATATGCTGGTATTGTACAGGAAAAGCACAACTACAGGGCATTTGAGGACACAAAATAATTATCTCCACAGAGCTCAGCAACCCACCCATACACACACACAAACACACACCCACACACACACACACACACACAAAAGCACAGAAACATACAAAGTCACACAGACAGCTATGGCTGGTCCATGAGTGTTGATAATAATGCAGGGGCATGCCATTCTACAGGTAGCTGTCTGACAACATTACTGAATACTTAACAAAATTAATACTATTTTCTTCAGAGGCCTGACATTAGACAAAGTATACAGTATGTGGTACAGATGTTGCAAGTTACAGTACAGTATCTCTACAAAACACATCTGGGCGCATCCTTAAGCATTTACGCTGGATTACAGTGCCAGGTACCAACAAATGGCTAGGACAGGGGGGAGAGAGTGAGCGAGAGGGAGAGAGGGAGAGAGGGAGAGAGGGAGAAAGGGAGAGAGGGAGAGAAAGAGCTGACAAGAGAGAGGTTAGTCTGCTTGTTGTTATGTCTTACATTGCGTGCTTGAGCAGATTTGCCTTGATAAAAGATAAAGGCTCTTTGATAGGCTGCAGGTGCGCTTGTTTAATGAGCTTTGCTACCCCCCCACCCCAATGCACATAAACCCAAGCGTGCCACAGACAGACACACAAGCATCGGCACATCTTTCGTTCAGTGCTCAGAAGCATCACTCCCTCACAGACTCTCTCACTCCACACAGGCCCATCGCACATAAAAAACGATCAAATCAGACTCAAAACATTTGCAATTCAATGACATACTTTTTTTTGGGTGTATTTATACAGCTTGCCAAGCTCACTGAACCCGGTTGCGCTGTCCAAAGAAATGTACAAATTCCATTCGTTTGGGGCATTCCAGGCAGGCTAAAACAAATTCTCAGAGAAACGGTAAAAAAAATATTTCAGTGACAGTTCGGCCTTCTGAGGGCCTGCTTGAGGAGACGGACAGAAAACAAAGGTGTGTGTGTGAGAGAGAGAGACAGAGAGAGAGACAGAGAGAGAGAGAGAGAGCGAGAGAGAGACAGAGAAAGAGACAGAGAGAGAGCGTATTTATTTGTGGGTGTGCTTGCTTCCCCGTCATGCAAGGCCCAGGGTGCCAGGGGACTAGCCAGATGACGTGGGTTGTGGCCTGGGCAGGAAACATAGGGAGGAACTTGTGGTTTTATATTAAGTGCTGGGGTGGTTAACAGGAAAAGATAACCTGTTTCTGTTGATATAGCGAGGAAGTGTGAATTCAGAATGTCTTGGCACACGTGCCCTCGTAAAAGGGGCCGAAGTACCCAGCGAGGCTTTCTACAGCTCTGATTGACTGGATTTCTTGAATTCTAGTGAATTTATTGTGGTTAAGTTGGGCAGTTGAGATGGAGTGTTGTTGTGTGCTAATGGATGATAAAAAATGTTTAGAGAAATATCCACTCCTTCCAAAGTTCAAGGTGAGGTGTTCTTATGCAAGGAAAGAAACTATTGCATCACCTTGTCCAGACATAGGCTTATCTCTGACCCTGGAGTGATCAACATGGATATATGGTTAGTCTTGAGGAACTCACATGTTAAAAGTTTGCATAAACATTTAGTTAAGCATGACTGAAAACAAGAACTAGGTGATGATGGTCACTGAGGATACTGTTGCTTAAAGGAAAAAAAACAGAATATAGAAAGAGCTCAACATGTGATTTTTTTTCGAGAATGCATTCTAGTAAATGCAAAAGGTATATTGAGTTAAACGTTTCTGGGCAATTACAAACATTTTGTGCAACAGAAAGATATGGGTTCAGAGTTCTTTTTTTGTTGTATAGCAATATTAAGAATTGTATATATGTCTTTAAATTCTTTTAAAATATCTAAAAATATCTAAATTATTATTATATTTATACATTTATATAAATGTATATTGTATCTATAAATATAGCAATGTTTATACACCCACTGCAATTTAAACACACACACACACACACACACACACACACACACACACACACATAATTACAAATAATACATACATTACAAATAATAATATTATATTAGTAGATATATTTTAATAATGTATTTAATGACATAAAATGATTTGCATATACACAGGGAAATTGAAACACACACACACACACACACACACACACACACACACACAAACACACACACACACACACACACATACTGCACACACACACACAGCCACACACCTATGCCCAAAGAACCTAATACCAAAATTACTGGGAGTGACTGACTAATTCCAAATTATCTTTTTGAAATTAATACATTTCTGGTAAGTTCTTCATCATTTTATTTTTTTATTGTTATATTCAAGCAAGAATAAAAACTGCATGGCATGACAGTACATATTGCACACAGTGTATCTATCAATATCATTCAAACAAGCAATTACTGATGAACGATATTGACAGCCCAAATGTTTTAAACAGCATTTCTGCTTCACCTGTCTGTCAAACACCTAGCCAGTCAGTAAGTCAGTCAGTCAGTCTATTCCCATGCAATAGACTGACTGCTTGGGGAGAGTGGGGGTTCCTAGACATGCTCTTTGTTTAAATCAAGAAGCCCCAGACACAACAGTGGCTGGTCCTGGCCCCTCACAATGGCCCATGCACACAAAGGCCCACAAACTAGGACAATAGGGAAGGCTCAGGGTGGGGGTAGATGGCCAGGCTGAGGTTACCCACCTGCACACTCCAGGAATGGACAGGCCACCACCCTCAATTTATATTTATTTATTATAAATTATTCAAATTAAAGTTAAGGTTTAGGTGTCTTCTTGTCCCTCAGTTATTGGTAGTACTAGCTGTGCAATGTGAACATTAAAATGGGTTGGGGATGGTGTATTGAGTGTAAAGTGAAACTGGTATAATGACATATATATCATTTAGTAAATAAGTAAAATAAGTGCATTCCAAATAATAATATAATATGAATACATATAATTTAATAATTAATTTAATGACATTTAATGTGCATACACATAAGGAAACTGAAACACACACACACACACACACACACACACACACACACACACACAATTAAACATCTAAGCATTTGTTTTATTATACTGACTAGCCGAATTTGGTATAATATCTATTACGCTATTATAATTATGTTAATTATATATACAGTATATATAAAATGTAACATTTTAAACTATTTTCACCTTACTGAACTACACCACAAAAATGACATAAAAATGTAAGCCATTCATTTTAATATAATTAAATATTAGATATTAATATCATATTTAATATTATTTGGATTTACATTTAATCAGAAATTATTTGTGAATAGTTTTATGAATAAATAAACTACTGTTTAAAAGGTTTCTTATATAACACATTTTAGAAAAATTTTATAACATTGGGCATTCAGAATAACAGGCCTGTTATATCAGTTACATTTAGGGTAAATGTATGCTTGTTTTACCTTGATGTTCGAACTTACATTCAGAGCACAGGACATGTTTCCCGCAAACAATTCCCATTTTAAGTTGAATTCAAAAGTAGATATTAAAATGTTACTGGCTGCAACAAGTGGTCTGCTCCTACAGGCTACATTTGATTGGATGGCCCACATGTCAATCATCACCACGCTAAAAATACGTGTGAATTCACATTGGAATTGTCACTCAGTAGGCTACACTCACTCAGCATACAGACCACAGACGTTCCTCACGTAGAGTAAGCTACATTAGTTGCTTTAACACTTTGTATCTGTGCATGAAAGTTATCATAAATTACCTCTGCAAATATGGTTGGAAAATGCTACATTTCACTGAAAGAAATGTAGCAGTGTTTTTGTGTTAGGGTGCACAGACACAAACCAAAAGTATGTTTAATTCTGTTTTAATTGATTGCAACATATTGTATAACCACACATTACAAAATGCACATCAAATAATTTGTCAGGCTCAGTTTGCAACCTTATAAGAAAAACTACCAAAATATGCCTTTAGAAAATACACAATTATAATAATGTAACTGCCACTTTGGATAACCATAATTAAAAACCCATTTTTTATTCTACATAAAAAAAAGCTTGACATAAATAAGTTAGTATAATTTCTCAGTGTTTTTACAAAGTTATTTACATAGGTACATCGCAAAGATTTACACAAATACACAGGCATGGTGACTTCTTTTTTCTGAGAGATTTCCTTTCTCAATCCAGGTGTACATTGGTTTCTTTGAATATAACCCATATCTTATGCAAATAAACGGGAAGCTTTTGGGTGCACACACACATTTGCATCCTCAGCAGGCTAACAACATAAAATGTGGAAAAACGTTTTTACATGAAAATATGTCAATAGTTATCACAAAGGAATACAATGTGAAGTCAATAAGAAGCACAGACAATACTGGCAACCATACTGAAGCAACCACGTATTTGGTATTGTAGGACATTCATCCTGTTTAGGAAAAATGTCCTTTTAAAAGCATAAGGCAGACTAAACAACAGGAATACAGTATTTGATCACATAGAAACACAACCTGTGCAGTTTGGTCTCTGTACTTCATAATTTGCGTACCTCTCATCTCCACAAGCAATTGGTGACTATTTAGTGTGTGGTGGAGGTTTGTAATAACTTGGAAGAAAGACAATATTTTCCAGGATTTAACTCATACAAGCAACACTTTCACATAAATATTGGAAGATTTTAGACAGAAATGCCGTATTTTATTTCCCTGTACTAATTTGATGGGGTAACAGATCTCATTTGTGAAACAACTTTGACATTAAAATCACCATAAAATAAAAATGTAAAATTAAATGTAAGCTACATTTGTACCGTTCTTCACTGCAGAACTAGGGAGATTACCTAGTGAAGAGACACATTATCTGTAAAAGCTTCTTTTTTTTTTAAATATAGCAAAGCTGACAAAATGTAAGTGCCTTTAAAAAAGAAAAGAAAAATACAGAAAAAATAAACAGCATTTTGGAAACATTGACCAACTACACTGCAATTCTTCAAGTCAAAACAAATTCACACATTTTTACATAAAGGATTTGTTATCAAATCAAAGTTTTTTTTATGTGCTATGGAGAGAAATATAATACACACGCACACATGCGCGCGCGCGCGCGCACACACACACACACACACACACACACACACACACACAGGTAGTAAAAAATGAGCAAAAAAGGAAATCAAACCTAATTGCACACTGCTACATTGACTGCTTTTAGAGGCAGTACATTTTATTTGAGTGCCACAACTTTAGTGTTTCTATTCAGTGCTTTAACAGCATCTCCCATCCCCAGGAGAGTTGATATGTTTCTGTTGCTGTGTAGTTTTCTTCCAAATTGGCCAACACTGAGGTTTCCCATATAAAAACAGGAAAATCCATCTTCAGTTCTAAAAGAAAAAGAAATATGCTTCTTAAGGTTATTAAGACAGCCAGAGCAATTTTCAGTTTTGAAAAAACTAAATATGAACAGAACACAGATAATATCCCCAATTGAAAATGGGATAATCTAAATGATAATACCTGATGCTTTTTGGCAAATAAAAGTAGAGAGTTTAACAAATTCAATAGAAGCAAGATAATGCCCAGACAATTATGTTTTTCAAACTAGTCCCCAAGTTCCACCATTAACATAGGTTGGCATTTGTTTTAAGGTTGACCTGTGCTCCAGGAATAGACAGATGTTTAGACAGGCCGTTCTCTGCAGTGCAGAGACCAACCCCCTCTTCCTCCTTCAGGCAGCCCAGTGGTTGCTGACGTGTTACTATAATGTTGTTCAGAGGACTTGTTTACAGTTTCATAGAGATTCAACCTTGCAGCAGTTGTAGTAAATGTGCCGCATTTTTGTTGTTTCTCATATTAACCCTTTCTGATACAAAGTAGGCTACTAGATGTCGAGATATTTTCTATAAAGAACAATTTAAATGTGTAAGCATAGGAGAACCGCAATGGTATTACTGTAGGCTATACGCTACAGTATGGCCATTTGAAAGGACAGACAAGGGCGCTTGACGTGATCGAACGTCAAGCCCTATTTATTAACAAATCGTAGGCTAATTAAAACAATATTTGATCTGACCATCTTTACATCTGATTGGGAAATATATGCTATATGAAACTTCAGTCGTTTTTGTGTTCGGTCCTTATGATTAGGCTACAGTATATGACTGATGTGTGAAAACGTACATTTTGTGCAGTTAAATTACGCCTACATATATATAAAAAAAAAATGCTTACCGTGGTCACCATCACGTTTGTCTTCTGGGACTGGGTTTTCTCGGCGTGCGTTCTGCAGTGTGTGTCAAGTTTGGGCAACGTACTTCATCCGAACTTGTGTGCGATCTTTTATTTTGAGCTGAATGGTCTGGAAAAGAAAAAATAAAAAAACAAAACACACTATTTAGTAAATACCAGTCGCGGCGGGAGAAAGAACAAACCTAAACTATTGGAATTGCAATTTTTTTCTAAATTAGGCTATTCCTTCTCATCGCTGTCTATGGTCAACAAAACTGTGCGTTTACATGTATCAAGCTACTCCAGACACGTAGCGCGAAAGGATTCAGTAAAGTACCGTAGCACGCAGGTCTCTTTCTCTGCCCTGTACACTGCTCCCTGCACTCCATCTGACTGTCAGACCGGTCGCTGTCTTCAGAGGGCTGTCGTGGATTCACAACACCACAGTTATGATTCCCATTAAGATCCACATTTGTATTCCCAGAGGAACAAACGCCCTTGGATCGCGATGGTCGACTGTAGAAATTGGGAATATCTGCACAAGGCACTATTTTCCATTCAAATTTCCCGTTTTTCAGCGGTGTGTGACTCGCAAAGTCGAAGTTCCACGCCGCGGACGCAGCCTCTTCCATCTCCTGCAAACGTCCCTTTAAATCCTTCTTTAACTCTTCGTGATCCACCAAGCCAAAAAGATTTCTGCAGGCTGAGGGTTTAGGATTGTCCGACACCCGAGCATCGGTCCGTTCAAGTGTCGGGCTCCCATTTGAAAGACGAACATTTGACATTTTTAAAAGAAAATTTTTCAAACAGCGTCCAATTTCAAACAATAAGACGCCTATCTCCTCTGGAAGCAGAAAGACCCAATACACGCGTAAATCGACAGATCAACACAAATGCATGCATGCCATGCATATGACTAAAACTGTCAGGCTACTGCAAATACTGCAATGCGAGGGAAAGTAGTCTTCACAGATCATCAAAACAAAATGCTGTAACTGAAGCCAGTCTGTCAATTTCGTTCCGTAGTGAGAGGAAGAAATTGCAGACAAACCTTTTCAGTGCCCAATATGGCGATTGAGAGATGTACTAGGGATTGAGAGAGGCTGACTGGGGCAAAAATGATTGACAGAGAGCTATTTAACACAGAGAAGCACGCTCATTGGTTACACCACACTTTTAGGCCCGCCTATTCTTCTTAAGGTAATCACGCCATGCAGTTAATAATCGGCAATATTTAACAGTATAAATAGGCAAATCTCATTGTAACAGACAAACATCTTAGAATTAGTGATCTTCAAAAAGTAATAAATCTGGCCGTAACCCCGGATTGCATCTATTAAATTAGGCATGTATGTGTAACACACATAGTTTTAATCCTAATAAAACTTTTCATTTTTCATTCTTGACAGTTTACACAAATTTTTTCTATTTATATACAGTATCAAGCTTTCTTATGTAGCCTACATTTTAATTTAACTTAATACTTGCAAGCCATACCACCTTAAAGAGGGCAAAAGAAAAAAACATGTTAAGGTGTGGGTCCTGTTGCATCCACTACAATAAAACACTCATTGCAACCACATGGAGGGAAATTATTTTTTATAAAAGATCAAATTCATAAAAATAGGTGCAAATAAATTAAAAGCTCTCTCCAAAAAATGATTTGGAGAAAGCCTTATTACTATTTTTCCAATAGAAGAGCCACTTTAGTAGCCTATGTCAAGGTCATCAACAGACCAAGAAAAAATATGAAGATAAATTACTTAGTTTAGAGAAGACTGAATTCTTTTTAGATGTATGACTCACAACTGCAAGCAAATATGTTTATGCTGAATAGAATAACATGGGACCAAGTGTATGGATAGTCCAAGGGCTACTGTTGGAAAATAAAGAATGCCAAATGTTACAGGTTACAACTGGTTATAACACTAATGAAAATTAATGCAAAAATATTTTTCGCTAGCCTTTATAAATATTGTACTAAAAAAACGTGGCGGATATTGTAAGATTGCAGTTTAGAATTTAAAACGCTTTTACTTTTGCATCATGCAAACTTTGCCCGACTAAAACTTCGCTTATTTACCAATAAAATAAAAGTAAGTACTTGTAATAGGTAAATGCAGAAAAACCTGTTAACAATATATAATTCAGTGTTTAAATGTAATAATTATACCTGCTGATTCACAGCTACATTCTTAATCATAATAAGACTGCCCCTTAGTGTCCAATTTCTACAACTGCAACTTTGTGCCACCTGTCATGATGGCACAAAATAAGAGAAGCAGTGGAAATATGACAAAACCAGAAACCCACAATCAATAAAATGTTTAATACTGTACATTTGGTTAATACACATTATATTGGTGCATTACGCACACACAAACACCAAACATTAAGGCTAGACAAACTGACAAAACGTCTCATCTCTTCAGCCATGGACCTTCTGCACCATGGTGGTGGTTTGGTGCAGTAGCCCTACCTTCACCATTAGTCCATTACAATAAATAGATCTTTAGCTGAGCACAGGCAGCCTCAGAGCCCAAGCCACCTGATGATGTAAAAGTTTCTCTTGCCCACTCTGAGCAGGGTCAGTCCGTTTGACAGGACATGGATCCTCGGGATCAACACCTGGTCCGGCTGGTCTGCCCGGCTGTGATTGATGCACACCGCTCCCTCAGTCACCATACGGTACCTGCAAAGGACCGGAAGTGTACAGACCCTGTTTGACATCTGGGTGGGGCAGCTGACACCTTCATTACTAATTTGGTTGAGTATATACAGTTTGTTAAGGACACATTTGGAGCGCAGCTCCACACAACTCCAACCAAATACAAGTGGACACTTCAACATATAGGCCACAAATGGGATTGATCTATTTGACTACAGTAGTGTGGAAACAATGTTTGGTGTTACACTGGACAATGCCATTTTATTGTACATTGTGTCTCAGAAAACAAATACAAGTGAAATACCAACACTCTAAGTGAACTGATATGAAAGGTATTAGTGTAGAAGCTAGTATTATTGCTTATTGTCATATATGCCACTGTACAGTATGTGGGTGTGGTTACCATTCTCTGCCTCTCAATGGGCAAAACTATACACCATTCCTTCAACAGGCTCACGGGCAGGATAGCTAAAATGTGAACCGTGTGTGTGTGTGTGTGTGTGTGTGTGTGTGTGCGCGCGCGCTCACCCTTTGGGCCCATCAGGTATGGCGTTGACCTTGCGGCAGGCATCCAGCACTGTTGTGCCAGGCTCTAGCAGGAGGTTGTGGAAGGGAGCCTCTCTGAAAAGCTCCTGGAGCTCTTCATCAGTCATCTGCTCCAGCGCCTGTACATTACTGTGGTACAGTGCGTCGGTGCATCTACAGAAACACAAGGCTGTTCTTGGTACATGTATTATGTGTGTTTACATGCATATATGGAGACCACTGAAGTAGTTTCTCAGATATTTGTTCCATTTACATGTAATATGTATTTTTAGATTTATATAATGTTAATATATTACATTAAATACAAAATATGTAGTGCTCTCTTCATTTATTTCCTATGTATGGATAGATTGTTTTTCAGCCTGCCACCACAGGAAGCTACTATCTTAGTGTAGCTTGTTGCTGCTGATCAAAGTTGCTTGCTAGTGACATATGAGGGTTGTATGTTATAAAATAATATTTACATTTACGTTCCTTGTTGTTTTAACCCTCGTAATGTACTCCGGGTCAGAATGACCCAAATCACTAGCTCTTGTGGCAGATAGAAGGCGCTAAACC
>JAODUG010073664.1:0-13283 GCA_027564795.1 Aphredoderus sayanus
AGACACACACACGCACACACTATGTGCCTATAGTGTTTATACACATAGGCCTATAGGTTTTTTTTTGTTGTTGTTTGAGCTATCCAATACATTTAAAACAATTAACTCAGTAATGCATTGGGTGCTTGTCAACAATATAATGTAGTGTCTTTACACTATTTACGCAGGGTAAAAGGTGAAGTGCTGGTGAAACACAAAATATATATTATAGATCTACATCGTGGTTCATATTATAAAATAACTATAAAATAACTGCATATAGCTCACATACATATCCCATTATTCTAATGATGGTTGCCCTTTGGCATTTTTTAAATCAGTGCATGATTGAAATATGCACTTGACCTATAGACAGTGTTATTATTGAGTCAGTGTCATGCAGGAATGTTTGGTATTCCCATATGTTTTAGACTTTCTCTAGTACACAACACAACACATTTAGGTACAAGCATTTGCACGTGCGCGTGAGCGCACACACACAGACGCTTTTGCATGCATGTGGGCACGCACTGTACATCACATTAGAAATAGAGGAGTAGCACTTATTTCATTAGCAATGTTTTCTCTTTTCACTCAAAGCACAAGGACTTAGGCTAATGATCTCCATAGTAACAGAAATTAGAAGCACATTTCTTAAAATACCTTTCCAACTACAGTTATATTTACAGATGTTTCAACAAAGGTAGATTGTGGCATTGATTGGCTTAAGCTGATTTGAATGGCAATGACAGCTCTCAAAACTGGAAAGAATTGTAAGTTATTGTGATTAGACTTTTATTCTTGTTTGTGAATTAAACAAAGTTAATTACTGTATCTCACTATCTAAATGTGCAATGTTGATGAAACAAAAGCATTTGGAGTAATGCCTGGATGGAAGCTCACAACAATAAATAATATAATAGTTTCTCTTAGCTTTAGTTCAAATGTTAATGATTGAATGTTAGAATAATCAGCTATAAAGATGTAATGTAAGCATGATATCAATGTATAATGCAATTATTATGAATGCTTTAGCATAAGTTGAATTTGCAAAAGGAAGTTTTGAGTAGGGACATAGGGAATAGTGGTTTTCAAATGCATGAATATGAAGCCCTGTTATTCACAAATACAGTTATAAAATTCTCAACCTCGGTCTTTGCAGCACTCACATTTCAAAGCAAGTCATATCACCTATGACATTATTTCATAACTTGAAACAATGTGAAGTCATAAGAGACATTTTCTTTTTTTAAATCAAGGCCTCTTAAAGAAGCTGTAAGATTGTAAAGAATCAAAAGCTACATTATATCAGAATGTCCAAAGACTTAAAAAACCAGCTGTGCATGAAAGGTAGTGTAACAGTGCATGAAAGGTAAATGTAACAGTAGGTGGAAGGGCAGAGAAGGCTGCAAGCCTAGTTGCTCTTTGTAAGGAGATGTATAGAGCAGTGCAGGCCACTACACAAAAGTAAATCCAGACACAGTTCAAGACTTCCTATCCCTTTGCTAATTTGTTGTATTGATTTAACAATATATTAAAGCTATATGATGTGAAGATGTGACCTTGAGGTTCCAAACTTTAACACTCATCAAATGTTTTCTCTTCATACATTTGAAAGCTTCTCAATACTATACATTTATTTATTATATCATAAATGGTAACCAAGACAAAAGAAGGGGGTTATTATGTTTCTTGCATAATATCAACAACATCAATCATCTTTCCACAAAACTGAAGGTAACTGTTTCAGGAACATCTCAGATTTGTTTGTAATTTAAAGACTATATCATTTAAATAAATTATTTATAAGACAGGTTTATTAATACACATTTTAATGTTGTTCAAGATATATATGCGTTCTTTAGTAAGCATAACCAATGCAATGGTGTACTGTAACTTGCATCAGCCTCAGCTCAAAGGTCATATCTGAAACCCACTGTAGATGTCTAGAGAAGGCAACACCACCGTTATCTGTATGTATTGACTTTCAAGTATCCACGTTGCATGTGAGAGTGCATTCATGTGAATATTCATTCCCATTTTTACCAGGAGCATTGATATAAAACACAGGGATTACGCACATACATTTTACACTCCCACACAAAACGGTGGAAATAACTACATCTTCTCTGAAGCATCGATGCATATTTATCAAGGCGTACACGCCCTCGGCCACACACTAGTTCTGTTAGTCTAACGGACTGGCTGTCTGGTGCTGATGGGGGGGGTTACACTGTAGACCTCATCAACAGGCCACGTGAAGCTCTTTGCATATGGCCGTGATGAAAGCTCCTTGAGATTTTTGTTTTGTTTTTTAAGGATATGTTTTCACACAGTGAACCCATTACTGAATTAGCATGGGGAATAACAACTAAGACATGCCTTGATTTGGACAGACGTTGTAAAATCACATGTACAACAAATCACAACATCCCATCTGCACAATCCCAGCCTATATTTGTTAGACTCAGATCTGTAGGCTGTGGTTTGCACTGGGGCTCACTCTCCTGCTGTGGCCCATATTAAGGATGTTATTAGAGGTCTTTGTGTGCCTGCCTGCCTTTGTGGCTGCATTATGCCGCATGGTAAACAGTGAGATGACTTCCTCATTATGTGCCAAAGAAAGACATGGCGTGCGTGCGTGCACACACACACACACACAGGTCTATATCACCACTAATCACACACACAAACCAACACAAAAACAGTTTTCATTTACCAATTAAATTTGGCATTTTGTAATCCAGCCTATAAAACAACAAATGTTATGTTAAATAACCCAACACTAAACAAGGCGCTTGCCATATACTGCAACAAGACACATAGACAGTGTAGCCCCAGTACAGAAGTAAGACCTGAACATTATGCTCTGGTGCGATCTCCAACATGCTTAAACTGTCACTGAAAATTGAATAGTGAATTACATCCATTGAATAATTAGCTAAATAACCTGTTTCAAGCGGAAGGTGAACATTGTGGAGTTACTAATGAACAGGCTCATAATCCCTGCGTAGGTTAGATTAGAGCGCCGCCATTAACTTCCAAGTCATCAGCCCCAACATCTGACACATTAAATGAGACCCAATCCACTACTAATCATTTAGTTGGTTTCCTTTTAAGCCAAGCTCTATCACAGTCCACTTTCATCTTTAATGTGTGACTTCCACTGAAGGTGGTAGGTGCTACATTATGCAGCCCAGCGGGTCGGGCTGTATTACCTGATATGCATGCTTTTGTTAATGTCAGCTTCAGCCATATCTTTATAAAAGAAAAATAGATGATAGTAGTCCCATCAGTTGATGCCTGTAGAAACCCCAGGAATGAAAATAAAAGTGCATATACAGTATACAAACAAACATACATAGATTAAAATAAATAATACATTTTAACTCCCATTTTAAGGAGGACTACTATTCACTACATCTCATCACCCCTTTGTGTGTGTGCGGATTTACATACATATTTACAGAGAGTGAGTTTTGCAACTCCATACATGATCACCAACAATGAGAAGAACCATTCCATGGGTTATTTTGTCACAAAATCTAATTTGGTATAGTGCACTGTCTAATGCAAATCTAATAAGGGGTTTTGGCATGAATGACATTTGAGTACTCCCATTACAGACAAATAACCCTGGGTGCCTTCAGTGGTCTGATCTTTATTACAGTTAGAGTTCAGATAATTATGTATTGTACCAACAGTGTACTCACATATGTACTCAATACTGTATGTTTGAGATCAGTAATGTGTGCCTTTTGTTATTGTTTATTTTTGTGTGTCAATATGAACGATGACTCGTCTACTCCTGTTAGCCAAATCTAACTATGGGTACAATAAGGAACCTCAATGACTACATTGTTTGTATATATTATAAAGTTTCTATCCTTTGAATTGAAGAAATTGCAAGTTCAATATGAGAAATTAGTATGAATTTGTAATATAATGAACATGAAATTAATATTGACGGTAAAAACCATAAATTCCGTTTAGAACTACGAATAGCTGATCATCCAAAATGACAATAATCCAAAGAAGAATGACATCCTGGTCCTGATTTATTTTTATCCAAACATACTGTACAGTACCTCACTTGTACATACCATTATATTCCAAATAGATGGAGACATTTATAATTGCTTAGAACTAGACACTCAATCTTATCTCATGACTTTATATACAAATAAGTCCAAATGTGACAAGTGCACTTAGAAAATTAGGATCTACTATGTATTTCCCCATTTGTAGAATTTACATACAACCTTCAACAAGATGTGTCAGTGATACATTTATGCAATCAAAAACTATATAAAAATACAATAATGGTTACACGTATTTACCATTAGTGGAAGCATATCATAATTGATATGGTTAACTGATATTACATTTTCACTTCCTGTATTCACAATTCTTTAAATTAGGTGTTTAAAATCACAATCATCAGAGACAACACATATTTCACTGGCAACATTTTGTATCACAACAAATCCAAATATCCCTATATTTTTAATGTATCACGCCTATACATATTGAGATGACATTATTAAAAGAAAATGGGATAAATGTAATTTCTATATGAAAATGTTCTTCTTGAAAAACAGGCACCAAGCATTTATATAGCGTAGAAGATGTACATTATATCTTGATATAAAAAAAAAAAAAGTAACTACAAATTACATGAAAAAAGTATTTATATTAAGTAGTATGTTCGGTGATACGCCATCTCCATCGGTACATGTGCATCGTCTGTCTGCGATGGCACACAGCGTGCCGTTGGTAATAGAAGGGTCAATCACTTGTGGTGACTAGCACATGTTACGTCTTACACATGTATGTCATATACTACATGTCTCATATACTTGGCTTCCACTGGTGCAGAAACCTGTTCTCTGGTCAGCAGCCAATAGCAGAAAGACTCCCCGTTCAGCCTCCCACCCCCCAGGTTTAGCAGCCAATGGCTTCGTGCCATGGAGGAAAGGGGGGGGGGGTGCCACACAGATAGTGGGGGGTGGGGTGTCATGCTCAGAGAAGAGACCCCTCCAGCAGGAACCCCATGGTCCAGAGGCTCCAGTGAAAGCCATCAGTGAGGAAGGAAGGAAGGGAAGGGAAGGGAAGGGGGGAGAAAGGGAGAGAAAATGAGGAGGCAGAGTTCAAAGCGGAGGCGACGCCTTCTCCCCTCTCAGCAGGAGCAGTTGCCACAGCCCTTCACGCTGTTCAGGATCTCCTCCTGCAGCTTCCTCCTCTCCTCCTCCTTCTGGGAGACGCGCTCCGCCCGCGGCTCGGCTGCCTCGTGGCTGCTGCCGAGGATCTTGCTGTTCTGGGTGTTCCACAGCTCTGCGTACAGGCTGCCCGGCATGCCGAGCAGGGCCTCGTGGCTTCCCCGCTCTGCCACTTTGCCCTGTGGAGCGAGACGGAGACCAGACCGCCCAGCGGAAACCAGGTTAGCATCAGACGGCCAAGGGGAGAACGGGAGAGACCAACTAAAAGCGCTCGTCAATCAGCTGAGACTTCACAAACACACTGGTTTTATGCTTTGAGGCTTTTTATACACCCAATATATGCATAGGGTCAAATAAAACGCAACTGTAAAAACCCTGAAGCAATCAACATGTTCGTTAGCTGATGGTTGTTGTCACCACTAAGTGCTCTAGCTTTCAACTGTTAACCCCTTTTGTTCGCGTCTCTGCACAAATGCCGGTGAAGTGGATTGGGGACCTGAATATCAAGTCCAATAGCTAGCGGCTCCTGACCACAGAACACTGCATATGACTCTCTATGGAGAGTCATCCCTCCCCATGAAACCCTGCCGCCTCCCCAACAACTGTTCCCTTCCTGCCACAAAAACACGGACACACACACACACACAGTCACAAGCGCACACAAACACGCGGCTCCCTCCCACACACAGTCAAACATGAAGAAAGGCACTCCTTCCCCCAGCTCCCAGGAGCGCATGCAGAGGTGTCGGCATCATCTTTAGCGAGCACGTGACTGCTTCCACTGGTTATTTTAATGAGCACCCCCCAGGCAGTCCTCCGCTGATGACACCAGCGAATGCCATGGCGACATCACACGCAAACATGCCTCCCCGCCACGACCCTCTGATCCCCGCCATCTGACGCTGGAGACATGGGCGTCTCGGAGCGGAACGACACACTCGCTCGCTTGCCGCAGGTTCAAAAGGAGCCAACGCTTCTCACTTTATCGCATCTGACTCTGCCGCAGATGGATCGTGTCACCGCACCTGTGTTGTGTTCCGCGGTCGCTGTGGCTGTTTTCCAGATATCAACACGCGTTACTGCGGATACCTTCAGTCGTGAAGGGCATCTTTCTGCCACTGTATTTTCTGGTGTCAGGAATAATGACAAGGCATTATATGTCTCGTATTATATCATTCCAACTGCCAACTGTCATTTTGGACAGACACACTCGAGTTGACGTTGCATTTTATTTAGCATGTCCCAACTTCGTTACCTATCTGACTGGGACTGGCTGGATAAAGTTAGAGACGATTGTTTACAGGCCAGAAATAATGTCACACCTTGGGTCAAATCTGGCTGCTTGTTTTAAACAATTTCATCACAGTGGTTAAATTACCTATTAGACATTAGTGCAGGTTTTTCCCGGTCCCTTCAGACAAACAATTGGAGACCTTTGAAAATGAGGCTCACACTTAACGGTGTTATTTTAACCTCCGCGACTTTGGCACATTGCTCATAAACTTGGTCCGAAAAAAACAACAAACTGAATGGATATTGGAGCCCACATTGAGAGACATTTATAGTGCATGAGCTTCTCATCGTCTGGGAAGCTGGCCCATACATTATTAGTCATGGAGACAAACAAGACTGTCCCTCCATCACACCATCTGACAAAAACAGCCAGTCGGGTCTGAGTGCTCTAATGAGCACTTATAGAGAAAATAATACATTTGCTTCTACCAGAAGAAGTCCTCCATTGTTGATGGACTTAATGAGAATGGATAGACATCATATATTTCTGTAGTGCAGTGTTTAGAATGAAGTGTACTGGCCAGGTCCCTATTCCTGGCATTGAGAGAGCATTGCAGGTCAGAAGTTTGCAGGTCGCCATCTTAACCACTGGTATGCAACCATCTAATTGGACTGGCAATTAACACACAGCACTTTACACTGGGAAAACCTGAAAGTAGTCCAGGTAATTAGCTGTTCATTAAGCTACAATTAGAAGTGGAATATATTTAATAAGAAAACATGGTATAAGAAAGTGCTTGGCATTAATTCAGCATGCTAAATAATGATATCAGTGAAGGGCTGATGGTCTTACCTGATTTAGGACTATAATCTCATCTGCGTCTACGATAGTGGAGAGCCTGTGGGCAATGAACACTGATGTCCTCTCCTTCACCATCTCTTTCATAGAGGTCAGAATGTTCTGGAAGCAAGCACGCAGAAGTAAATAACTATTTGTAAACTTTAGAGACAGCACCCCTTCAACAAAAATATCCCCTCTTTGCAATTATTATTGTCTGCCAAAAAAAAAGATGAATGACAGGATATATATATGAAACATTACCTTAAAGGTAACGCTAAGTCAACACAATGCGGCTTAGCAATATCTAACTTCATATACTCACCAGGTTGATTGCTCTCCTTTTCATTGTATAAATATGATAATATCAATGCTAAAATGATATAGGAGAACACCATCTCTATCTCTCTTTCTCACCCTCTCTCAGGAGAAAGGTAATATGAAAAGCCAAAATCTTGCAGAATGAATGAGTCAACTAATGTCAGAATCCCTTCCTGAAGTTTGGAGAGTGCATGCTGAACTTTCTCATTAATTTTAACATTTACAAAGATTGTGGGCTTTCTACTGAACTGGAGATTAGGAAGAGAGAAAATAGTGGCACTTTGAGAAAGTGGGAGGTTGGTTGAGTGCGTGTGTGTATGCGCACACATCTCATGCCATGGCAAAGAAACACAATAAGCCCCATTGAATGATTGCGAACCTACAGCAGGTGGCTGCAGGCTGTTTTTATAGCGCTGTGTGAGCAGGCACGGTGAGGTCAACCTATAAACACACTACAATATGGTGTGTGTGTGTGGCGCACGTCACTGGCTTATGTTAGTGATCAGGCTCACCTCTTCTGTGATAGAATCTAGGGAGGAGGTGGCTTCATCATACAGAAGGATGGGTGGATTCTTCAATATTGCCCGAGCAATGGCGACACGCTGCTTTTCCCCTCCTGCAATCAACCAGCACACACACACAGTCAGCAAAAGAAAGCATGATCTAAAAAGGCTCACTGGATTCCTGAAGCTAAATATGCTGGTACAGCAGATCCCTTTTTCTGCTCATAATTACCTCAAACCGAGGACATGCACTCAAACGCCAGCGGCGGTAAACAACCTCTTAATTGTAAGCAGAAATCAGCGGGGCACAAAACATTTTTCTACTGCACTCACTTGAACCATCATTGCTCACAAGCTCCGTGCGACCCCTTGAAAGCCATTGGTGTTGAGCAGATATAAATACTACCAGCGGGGTAGAAGAGAGCAGGAGGTTGGGGCCTCTTAGCCTCACCTCCTCTCCCACCCCCACGCCACAACCTCAGATAGCAACCATGTAAGGAGACCGTGAAACGAATGAGAAGTTAGACATATATTAATTTTAATCTCTCTGTGACTCTCACTCACTCCACAAAGAAAATTGTGCCGTCAGTAATTGGGTTTTGTGTTGAGTTGAACATTTGAGTCAAAGTGCTCACCATGGAATGTTTATACAGGCTAAATGAGTTATGAAGTGATGCCAGGAGCCAAATATTAAATAGCCTTGCATTATCAGTTCAGATTAAATAAGGATCACATTTAATGCCAAGCAACATGGTAGTAAGACAAGTTCCACATGCCTCGCAGGACAGAACACTACAACATATCTTTAGGTAAGGAATGAGAAGGCTTTTAAATCTAGCATTAATGTACATTTGTATGTGCCGTATACATGTGAAAAATAACCAATTTCTGTACATGCTCAAGATCAGAAGAAAATAACTGGACTAAGAATCAGCAATGTCACCATTACAGTTATTATCCATAGAGCAGCTCTAGTCATTAGATAGGCATCAGGTCAACTTTTAACTCTCCCCCTCAACTTCTAAAAACGTGCTTGATCTAACACAGACATTTTGTTTTTCTAAAAATAAATAAAATTACACAGCTGGACATGTTGTCCAGCATGCAACAGCGGCAGCCTCTACATGATGTTGAGCATAGACCTGATTGAATCTCAAGTCATTGTTTCAAATTACATAATTATACAGTACAATAGTTTGGAGGGTTCCTTGTGTCAAACAACCTAACTCGGGTGTTGCCACATCAGTCCAAGGCGGTTCATTAACTGTTTCTTGGGGGCAGTTCGTTTTTACATGTTGTCAAACGTAACAAAAATAGGATACTATGTTCATGTTGTAATGAGAATATGTTCCTTTTGTAATATAAAAATACTGTAATATATGTTCATATTGTTCTAGGCACATTTTTACCAATTCCTCTATTATTAATTGTCCGTTGGGATTGTTTAATAACCATTGTCTGCAATAAACTGAATGACTTTAGTTTACACCTGTTTATTACATTTAGTGTCATACCTATGCTGTTTATATTCAACATTCTAGTTGCATGTAACTGTAAAATACAGTATGTACTAATTTAGATAGATGGGAGTGAATTAGCTGCTTACTGACTGTTTTAACACTTGATTTGATTTGACTAGACTAATGAGAATATCATGCCTAAGGGGTTTGAGGCAAACCTCAGATTGGTTTTAGTGGGAATTGCAGAGGAGGACTTTTCCTCTACAATTCCCAAACTGAGCAGACACACCAAACAATAAAAGCAATGCAGCATAGTGCATGTGGGAATTCAGCCTTTACTTTGCACTAGAGTGTTTGGGGTAAACAAATCTTTCCACCACTACTGCAGGTCGCATTGGTGAGCATGTTATTTTATATTTGCTCAGGGTAATGTATCCATTTAACCAAGTAGACGAGTGTATAAATAAACAAACACACATACCTGACAGCTTCAGGCCTCTCTCTCCCACCTGGGTACCATAGCCGTGGGGCATCTTGAGGATGGCATCGTGGATGCCTGCCAGGCGTGCCACTCTATACACGTCCTCCGGCGTAGCGGAGATATTACCGTACTGCAGGTTGTAGAAGACGGTGTTGTGGAACAGAACAGCGTCCTGAAAAAGCCCATGATACGGGGACAAATGACAGATCAATGATGATGTTTACTGCAGCGGAAACAATGAATAGGAAGGGCGAGAACAAAATACCACACGTGACAAACACTGTGCGGCTACCATCTGCTCAAAATGGATTGTAGGTTTACTGTCTGAATAGAGTCTGTCAGTCTACTATGAATGTGGCCATTTAATATTACACTGTTCGATGCTGCCCCCTTGTTGTATACACATATTTCAAGTATCTCAGTGAAAACATGCAAAATGTTGTACTGATGAAGTATTAACCCTGGTGATGTCCTTCATTTTATCGAATTATGCCACCTGAGGGCGTCATGTGATTGTGTATGATTTTGTGTTTTTAAATTGTCACTGGTGTGTGTATTTATTTATTTATTAATTATATATTTATGTTTCTGTGTTGTTCTTTTGTGCTTTTTAACCCTCCTGCTGTCCTGGGGATTCAAACACACACCTTGTTGTACCAGCAGTGCACATAATATGTCTGTGTAAGCTGTAGAATTAGGTTTAGCACCTTCTATCTGCCACAAAGAGCTAGTGATTTGGGTCATTTTGACCCGGAAGACATCATGAGGGTTATAGAACACTGACAGCCAACAGCATTTAGCTAGCATTTTTCTGTAGTAGTTTCTCAGACCTGCGGTACGACCCCCACAGCCTTCCTCAGGCTGTCCAGGCTGACATCGCGAATGTTCTGCCCAGAGATGTAGATGTTCCCCTGCTGGGGCTCATAGAAGCGGAACAACAACCGCACAATGGTGCTCTTCCTGCATGGAACCAGATATGGAGCCAACTGTCATCACTGTCAGACATATTGGCATTCAGCCCTACATCTTACCAACACATACTGTACATTAAGAGTTAGTGTAGGCGTACCAACAGATCAACGTTTTACAGTACGTAGGTCAGTGGTTCTCAGTGTTTGGTCTACTGTATAATCCCCTTTGGTGTTATAATATTCCAAAGTTTGTGAGATGGAACTGGACTTTCAATGTTTCTCAAAGCATACTTACAACAAACCTGATTGCAATATCTGTTATGTGTTTTTAATATACTGTAATTTCTCAACTATTAGCCAGAGTTTATACATCTATTTTGCAACACTATAGAAAACTACATTCACTGTTTTAGCAGGTTGTTAGCTAGCTAGCTGGTTGTGCAGATACAGCAAGTGCTATTCCTTCTGGGAGACTATTCACTTTATACAGCAACTTCTAAACGGCTAGTAAAACTCAAACCACAACCAGGTGTCATGTAGTTTAATGGAACACGATGACACAACGTTATTATTTACTGATGTTAATATGCGGGTTTGTTTTGAAAGCGACATAAAATACTTTTAGTATTGGTTGTAGTTATTAGTTATAGTAATAGTTGTAATAGAAAATTACAGTACTCTTGTTAGCAAAATTGTTTTGCAAAGTGATTTTGCAGTGTTTTATTTAATTAAATTCATTTCTCCAACAATCTACTTCAACAAACTGGAATAACTTGAACATACTACCACTGGAGGCAGAGCTTTTGTAGAGACATTTAGTTTCTACAAAGTAGATTTATGAGAAACAATGGAAGTGAATGGAATATGAATACACCTGCAAGTATTAGTTGCGCACCAATAAGGAATGAGGGGCTAATACATGCTACAGAGTCGAGGGTTGTACACCACGGTTAAGAACCACTGTACTAAGATTTTAGTTTGCATGCCTGTTAACTGAAATTGACAGTAAAGACACATTTACCATATATACCTACCCTGACCCACTGCCACCAACAATAGCCACCTTCTTCCCTGCTGGGACCTCAAAGGACACTCCATTAAGGACTTTTTGTCCTTCCAGGTATTCAAAGTAGACATCCTCAAAGCGAATGGTGGCATCCTGTGGTGGGACTACTATTGCCGGGGCCAGATCCCTCTCCTGGGGCAAACCAGAAACGAGTGATGTCAAACAATGAAGGCAGATAAAATGGAAACACTCAGAGAAAAGGCCCAGTATGATGCAACAGTACTCCAACACTTTGTAAAAAGCACTGGGGTATGAATATGAAATAGAGTTCTCACACAGTTGCTGTTAAACATAATTCCTCCCATGGTTGTTTGAAGGGTGAATGATGTGTGAATAAACCCAATGAATTCAAAAGGGGGAGAATGCGGGCATCAAAATGGGCTTACTGTCAACCTTGGTTGGAACTATCCCATAAGATATCATTTCAAAAGAGGCAGTGTGTCTTCATATGTCGGGGCCATAGAGGCATCAATAGGTGTGAATACCTTGCACACAGTGAGTTTTTCCTAAGCCTCTGGATCATGCCAAGGCCAGCAATGAATGAAGCAGTGGCCTTAGCTCAAGAGTAAAAGCCTTTCCTGCTCTGCCTCTATACTAATAGCAACATAATCGCCCACAATACCTCTTGGCCAATGAATAGAGATGATAACACGCAGTCCATTAGTATAAACAGATGCAAATTTCACACACACCTAAAAAATAAAAAAAAAATGGCAATGGGGCAAACATAATATTAAAGTTCTAAAGTTCTAAGGAGGAGTTTGGAATAATTTTACATCTACATAATAGGCCAACGTGTTCCAAAAAAAATTTAAAAAATAAAAATAAAAAGAGAAATGCATTCAGGCAGTAATGGGTTGCCGGGCATTGCCATCCCACAGGGAAACACAATGGAGAGGAGCATTACCGATGAGTGAAAATAACTGGGCAGATTCGTTTCTCCTACTGTAATTACAGGCTGGAGACAGGAATGGCATTCATATTGTTAGGCAGCAGGCACACATTTGCACTTAAGTGTACTTGTGTGATGCAAGATGGGCAGTCTATTCTTGTACAAAGAAAGGGGGGGGGGGGGAACAAGTGAAAGGCTTCACTCACAAAACAGTTTAATATTTATGTATAAATATGAATATTGTTTCCTCATATGAAAATGCATAATATATCAAAATATACATAATATACAAGTTATGCTGTGTCAAAAAAGAATATTAGTAAAAATACAGTATTAGTAGTAGTATGATTTGGATGTGCTAATCACGTGAATTTGGAAAA
>JAODUG010073685.1:0-16510 GCA_027564795.1 Aphredoderus sayanus
ACCTGAAAGTTAGTAAAACATGACAAATAAAGCCAACAGCAGCGTGAAGGTGTGAAACTACAGCAGGGGCCCACTCACGTAGGAAGTGCTTCTCCAGTAATGCTACTTCCAGGTGACCCTTGACCTCGTTGAAGCGATCGGCCTCTGTTCTCTGGAAGTCCTGAATGTCCGCAACCATTGCCAGCATCCCAGGACCAGCCTGAGGGCACACAAACACAAACAGGATGTAAACAGCAGCAGTAGTCTATGTATTCATCTCCCAGCCAGGTTTAGATACTGATCTGTCATTAGATCCATTCGGGATAGCATTTATATAGAGAATATGATTAGGACTAGGAGTGAGGAGGGTCTCTCTTACAGGGTCTGTAAGAGAATCTGGATCTCTGTTTATCCGGGACTTGGCCATCGTATCATCATTGCATTCATTATCGGACGTGTTAGGAGACTCGGCAAGATCCAGGAAGTCATCTCGTCTCTGGCCGCGGAAACGTATCTTATCCAGCCGCTTCAACATGATCAATACTGTCCTGCAGCTCACCTAGTCATGACAGACAGCCCTGACAGAGAGACAACTTATCAAAGCACATTAAGGAGTTATAGCACCAGGTGAGAGAAAAACTGTATAAATTCAAGGATCTAGCGGGGTGGGACTCTAAAATACATACAAATGGATTGATTTGTTTGCAAATGCAACATTGAGCAAAGCAAAACTACATGTGAGCTTTGATGGGACAAAATCTTAACTCGTTTCTCCTATCTTTCTCGCAATTGTGTGAATCAGCTCAGCTGAGAAGGCAATCACCTAAACTATGAACTACCGTGTGTGTTAATACCAGGGTTCCCACTCAAATTTCTCAGTCAAATGTAACTGACAAAAGAAAAAATTAATTTCCATGACCTACAGTATAATGATTGGAAAACAGGCCACCTGAGGGACAGCCAGCGTGGTAACAATAAACAAGCTTAAAATGAACGTGGTGATAGTTTGGTAGGCACTACAGTACTACTCATGTAAGTATGTACATTCAGACAAATCATACCAAGAGTTGTTAAGAATCTTCAAAATGTAATACCATGTCCACTTTTTTTATAAAGGTCATGCTGCAAACAAAATTCCATGATATTCCATGATTTGATCTAAAACATGTCCTGGCTGTCCATGTCTGGAATAGACTTGAACATTTTAGGATATTTCAGAAATTCCATTACCAGTGGGAACCCTGTAATACAAAGTTCATTACCAAATAATAAACAATGCCGATCTTAAAGTGCCTGTGTGCTTTGTGTTAGTGAAACCATATTGCAGTACATATAGCATTGCTTACCCATTCAGAAACTGACTGTGCCTTAACTGTCTTATGAGTTATTTTTGGCTAGACGGAAGGCAATTGCGAGTATAGCAAACTAGCAAAGTGGTTTATCCTATACAGCAAATTAAAGCAATACTTGATGGTTTCCATAGACTCTTTGGGTGATACTTCTCATGCTGCATTCAAACATATAGTGACTGTCAGTTGGAGTCGCGCAGTGAGGGCTGTTATCTATCCAGCGTGAACAAAAAAGGAGGCGGTTCATGAACGAGATCCGAAAAACCACAGCAGTGACAGCACAGCACCAAACACGCACTGCAAAAAGAGCGCACAACCAGCAAGCGACAGCGTGTTGTATGGCGCACAGGGCCTGTCCGTCCAACACAGACACAATAACGCAATAATAAAGTCATCTGATCTGACCCACTGCTGAGGAAAAACTTGTATGCACACAGCGGATGTGTATCGCCTTTTTGCCCTCTCCTCTTCCCACCTGCATGGGCGCTCCGTGCGCACTGCCCCTTAGTAATTTCCTTAATTGTCCCGACAAATAAATTAATTCCACGTGCAACGCATAACGTGTTATTCTCAAAATATAGGTCGTTTATTCAGACAATAGCGTGGGAGTCCCTCTCGGGAGACCAACCTGTAGATCAACCTAGCTTTGTGCATATGCCTTCTAACTGTGTAGCTGACAACCATAACCAGGAAATACCGTCAAAGGCGTCAACGTTGCTCTTAAAGGGATAGGGACAACTAGAGTGCATTTAGTAGACCAAACGTTTGCTAAGTTTAGTAAACGTTTTGACACGTTTCTTCGACAGTTACTTTCATGAACTCATGATCATGTTCAGACACACTGACAGATCCAATCCAAAACATAGTCCGTCAATTTTATTGAATGGGACTGATGTTTTATAGTTCCCCGAACATACTGTATAGTATCCCTAACTGAGTATGCCTACTGATACGTTTGACCGACTTTTTTGTGACGCTAGAGGTCGCTGTTGTAAGGAAGGTCTATGAAAAGAAGCAGTAACAAGCCCTTGTATTTTAGCCAATACAGTTTGTTCTGAAACAACGACTTAAAATGCATTTATCTATCTGGGATGTATGTCTACAGTATGTACGTTAGAGTCCAATTGCTGTAGGCTACTGTTTGCTCATATATGACCTGCTTCAAACCAATTTTTATTTTAATGTAATTCACTTATTTATGGGTTACATTAGGTTTTCTCTCCAACAATCGCCTCACACAGTGTACAGCACTAAATATATGCTTATATATGAGTTTTATAGTCATTTACAAAGGTTGATCACTTAACACAACCTAATAACCCCCTAGTAATCCCCTGAGATTGTTTTTATTTTTTTTACAAAACAGCTGTTTGATTATAATTATAAAATTGCTTATATTTAGTAAGCTTTTAACTTTAACCACTTATATTTGAAATGTTTGACAACTTGACATTAAACCAAACAGCTCGTGTTTGCATTTTGTATTGTGATTTAAGGCTATTGTTTTGGTATACAATAGGTAATATGCCACTCACTTTTCTCATGTTGACCGAGTTTGACTGGTTGGACAGCAGATTAATATTTTCCTGAATATACTACTGAATGGACACTCAAATTATTTGCAAAAACCCAGAAGAACCAGCTTCATCACCAGGTAAGATCCTGCATTGCGATCATTCATTATTGATATTGAGTTTTTCAAAATAGTTACCCAGGTAGCAACTGGTCTATCCAAAGATATTGGAATACTAACAGCTTCACTCTGTTCTAATTCTCAGTAAGTAATTGATGTGATGTGTTGTGTATGGCTTGCACCACTTTGTGCTCCTATTTAGGGAGCATGCACAGAGGAACGGTAAGCTAGTGGACAGCAAGCAGATATTTGATGACATGTCTCCAACTGATGCTACAGCTTGCAGCAATTAACCCGCCCGGTGTCCTATGGGTCAAAATGACCCAGTGCACTCGCCACTAGCGGGCACCAACCACAACACTGATGACATTCCGCGGTTGGCTCCTTCTGCTGCTAGTCTGCTGAAAACCTTAGGACAGTGGGAGTGTTAAGATCTTTTATTTATCATAGTTAAATAAGTTATCATATTTTTATCTCAAGCATTTTTTTTATTTGTATTAATAAATCAAGTCAACTGCTTTAAAAATAAGAACATTGACTGTGTCTGCCCTCCAGAACCCCACATTTTTTCACAGCTCTGGTTAGCACAAAAATACTTATGGTGTTGAATTTTTATTTAAAATTCATCAATTTGAGCCAATATATTAAATTGTCAAAATTCAAGAAGCAATTAATGAAAGCCATAATAAAAACCCAACTACAGGTCAGGCCTTACAGAATCAGTATAGGCACAGGAGACAGACTTTATGTGCAATCCCAGACACAAACTGAAGAGTATACCGTTAATTCCTAATGCTTGCCTGTGTGCATATAAATTATTGGGACATTCTGCACCAGTCATGATGTAATGTTGACTGAAATGTTTGGCAGTAGGTTTCAGTTACAAAACATGTACCTGGTAGAGCATGCCTTTGAAGAAAATAGGCAAGGCTTTGAGGAAAAAGGGCACTGAGGATATTGTAGAACTGTAGAATGTTTCCATGAGTGTTGGGAAGCATTTAATTGTTCTCATAGAAATACTTTTTTCTTCCTTCCATCCCATTTTAATTTGAGCTGTGACTACTCAATAAATGGTGATGGGGTGATTCTTACAATGAATGGTTATGAGTTACTGCAACATGTTTTAGATGTAGATGGTGGTGGAGGAGAGTGTGGGAGTTTCAATCTTAAACTGTACAGAAAGACCAGAATAGGTCTAAATAATACAATCTGTCCTCTAAAGTGATTGACAGATTGTGTGTTTAACTGGAAGGGTTTTAGATTTAAAAGCTTTTGGTAGAAGAAACGGCTGAGCACAGAGAGGCACATCTATGTCAGGACATGGGCCACCTGAGCCTGGACCTCCCCATCAGGGTGTGAGAGCAGCTGAATCAATCTGCTGTGGAGCTGGGAGGACTCATCCAGAAGAACCCGAAAAAGACAGTCCTGCTTCCTTCTCAGTTCATCAGCCACCTGGGCAGATGGCCTCCATGCTTTAAGGTTACCAGCAAAAGTCAGCAGCCGTAGAAGCACAGCGGTTGGCGTCCTCGCATCAAACAACAGCACAAGCGAAGCTGGTGCCTGGTACAAAAATAATGTACATTTAAAAATAAAGTATAAATATGTGTACAGTATGTGGCCATTCTTAAAGAGCTGGGATGGTTACATTTGAAATGTTTTCAAAATAGTACAAACAATTAAAACTGTATGTAGCATAATAGAGCATTAAATCAACATCACAATTTTGTATATACTTGGCAAATATAAAGAGATCTCAATTATTGAAATTAGAGTTTTAAGGCAAGGCATGTTATTGTACAAGTGCTAAATTAATCATACACACACACACACACACACACATATACATATATATATATACACACACACACACACACACACACACACACATATATATATATAATAAGAATGTAATATTACCTGGGCTTGAACAATGTCATCCATCATATCTGGATTTGATGATACATTCACAAGGACTTTAAGGGCTTGCATCTGAAATACATAATTATCCTTTCACAAACACGTACTTTTTCCACTTCAGGCTGTATGAGAGTAGGAGCAATAAAAAATATAATGTTAAGTTTACTATTTATTTGGTAATCATATATAATGCGGTCCCAATGAGACATTAGTTGCAGATGTGAAGAGCCAACCAACCTGTATTGCTTCAGTGCTTACAATTACAAGAGAGAGTAAAAGTGTGATCGAGTCTTTAAGCAACTGATGGTACTTGTCGGTGACTGAGAGGTTGGTTAGCAGCCGAAGAGCAGCAAGCTGAAGATCAGAATTTACCGGAGATATCTCAATTAGCTCCAGCACTTGTGGCATATAAACCTATGAAGATAGAACATTTAAAAACGTTATATCAATTAATACATACTATATTTTCGAGATACTGTATAATAACTCCATAACAAACCAGTTATTATCAAGCAAAGACAATAACATACCTTAATCTGGTCTTGATTTTGGATGTTCATGCTCAAATTATTCAAAGCATTCAGAGTCTGTACTCTAACTTCTGGCACAGGATCAGAAAGGAAGCCAGCAATCACATGAAGACCACCAAATTCCCGTATGATATCCTGAGAACCCATGTATGTAGATTATAATTGATGTATAAGTACATTAATGCAATTAACAACAATGTAAATATAGCCAGCCTGAGTAGGCCTTGTCTTTAACAGTATACCTGGTTAAAAGTGAAGGCAGCAGAATTCCCTAACGTAATCAGGATTCGACATCTGTCAGATGGATTACTGTTAGTTTTGAGACATGACAGCAACATTTCCAGGTGCTGTGGTTCCAAGGTCCCAGGTGCTTTGGACACGATGTCATCTATGACATGGACCATTATTACTACAGGGTATGTATACGTTAACAATATAAACTTGTTTTCTACTGTAAGGGCAGAGACATTGCAGTGAGATACACAGCAGCTATTGGATAACTAGATTACTAACCAGTAACATCCACAGGCTCAGTATGCCCTCGGGTACGAACAACATCCAGTCCGGATAATTTGGCTAACAAGGTACCTGGTTGTAAAGTTACCGGTTCTGCACCTGGCTGGCTGCCCTTGACACCGCGACATTCGTTGGACGCACATTTCTTGTTTCTTTTAAAGCTTCCACCACTGATAAGTTTATAAATTCCATAGGAGGCTCCAGCCCCAGCTACAATACCAAGCAACGCCTTCATATTCGTGAATTTGGGAATGACACTGCCATCGCCCATGCTTAGCTACGAAGCCTTTCAGCTAACGTTAGCAAACACGGAGTCGCTAAGACGCTGTAACAGAACCTTCTTACTTTTTCCCAGCTGAAATAGCCGGTTTGTTGCCTAGAACTGATAAAGCATTTGGTCTTAATCATATATTAAACATTTAATAAACCAAATGAAACACATTTTCCGCAAATTCAGCATTCAGCAAGCTAAAGCTAGCTGAGTACAAGTTGTATATCCATGTACAGTACTTAACAGTAGCTTACTGAACATTGGCCGACCAAATGTTTCAAGGAGTTTACAAAGTGCTGTTAAGGACCATCAGGTATGGACAGCCGTGTAAAACATGAACACATGACTTGAATGTAGTGTAAACAGCCTTTAGTTTATTATACCTACAACGTGCATGGGATGCTATGCATCTTGCGTATTTAAACACTTTTGTTTATATCACCTCACGCTCCCTTAGTTGTCCAACATTTAGTGCCTAACCCTGGTTACCTGGCAACCAACAGGACAAATCGCAGTAGGGGGGAGAGGGGTAGTTTCATATTGTTGCAATAGTTAGATGGTTGCAATATCAACTCAGCTCATACTATGGCATCTTTACTGGACGCTGATCCCGTCATTATGAGGGAGTACATCCTAAAACACTCATTGCCACAAATATCTAAGGTATGTTAGCCACGGCTTGACGTACTGTTAATAGTACTGTAGAGTAGTCTACCGTAGGTACATGACGTTAGCCAATGTTAGTTACTTTACTGTATGGTCTTAAAGTATCATTAAATTATCAGCTATAATTGTGGTACTGTACTAAGACCTACTAGTAGTACTGTACTACTGTACAGTACTGTAACTTCAGTAACCTCTACTTTGTCAACAGGCCTTATTGTCAGGTGCATGTCTATTATGTCCAAATGATCCTATAAAGTTTCTGGAAAGTAAACTTATGGCGTTTCGAGGACATTGCAATATTCTGGATATCGACTGGTGGGTTTGGATTTTCATATTATGGCCACTAGGTGGCCTATTTTATCAACCACTGGCTGAAATTACTGTAGCCTTCACTTTTAGTCCATGCAAATAGTGTATTGGTGTTATGTTAACCAAAACTAATATTTTAACTTCCATTTGAAAAATCTTTTTAAGGCAAGAGTTTGTTCATTCAGAGCACAGTGCCACAACCGCATTGACAAGAATCATTGTGAACACTGTGGAACTAGAAGACTCAATGGTACACCACTTTTCATGACCAAACATGTCATTATAAATGTTGAAATAAAAGTTAGATCCAATAACGCCTAGAGGAATGGTTCATTCTTAATTCATTACATGTTTGTACATTTTTCAATGTTATTTTGTGTTCTTTTCTAGCTACTCTCTCATTTATTTGAGAAGGCCTACTCCTACTACAGAAGATATCTAACAAATGTTTGTTTCAGGTAGGCTTGCACTGCACTAAATACTTATCCATTTAATAAAATGTATTTATTGCCAATTATTAACAAATTCCTTGAATCATCTTTAATTTAAGGCATGTTAAGCCTATACATGCTTACATGCTTGCTTTGCACCACTGAACTAGATTCAGTGGTGCAAAAAAAGGATTCCGACTCAACTTTAAACTTCATAGGGTTTGAGAGCTACCTGAGTCAAGCAGACTACGGTATTGAAGAAAATGTACTTCATCACTTGGTGTGGGGAAAATACAGAATATTGTCCAAAAGTAATAGATCCGATTTGAAATCATAAAAATGAAATTACTAATTACTAAGTAACGCAAATATTAGCATAAACAATTGGCCAAAGTCTTTTCAATCTCAGAAATGATTTTCCAGAAATGTGTGGCCTTCTGTAAAACATATTGCAGGTTCAAGTAGGCTAACATTGGTCAAACAAAATTTGGTCAGTAAGAAAAGCCCAGTTTACAAGAGGAAAAAAAAGGAAGGAGAAAACTATACATTACATTACTTTATTCTTTACATTTTTAGATGGATGTCCTTCCATGTATCAGAATTTTCTCTTTATAGGTGTCCACAAGTCATTTGCAGGCAGTTTAATTGGATTATAGCTGGTTTGTGAGTAAAACACTTTGCCCCTTACATAGTGGCTCCTGGACATAACATATCTGGTTAAAGGCGGTAGGGAAATGCTCCGGTCTGGTAAAGGTATAAGCTTTTTAATTGCATAGCCACCATTTGTCTTAGAGCCACCACTTGAAGATGAGCCAGAATTGAAACCTCTGGATATGGGGATGTATTTGTTGAAGCTAAAGGCCATGTTGTTGGGCTCCTTCCAGATGTTGGCACGATGCGTCTTACTGAAGGGATTCTTTCCCCATCGAGTCTTGCCAATGCCCTGTGAGTTTATGGCCTGTAGTGGAGCAACTTTTGGGCTCTCATTAACACCTTTATTCTGGGAACTATGTTGTCTATTTTGGCTTAAGTAGTAGTTTTTTTCAACATTTGGTTTGCTTACTTGGCGTGAAACAGGCAGCATAGATACTGTATTTTCTGTGCCAAATTGTTTTAATGTCCTTCCGCTAATAGAAAAGAGATTTTCTGAATCAGTGTCAGCCTTGGTTGGTTTGAAGACAATATTATTTTGTTCTGCAAAGCCATTGTGTTGCTTTGATGTTCTACCTAGATCCATCGGTGAATTAAAATTCATAGGACCACTATCTGATGTCATTACAGTCTGGAGGGAATTAAAGTGACCGGGAACAGGAAGCTGGGGTTTATGTTTTATGGAAATGCGCTTAATTTCCTGGATGTCAGGGAATTGATTCTGCATTGTGATGTCCAATTGCTGCTGATTTGAAGGATTGACTTTCAGATCATTTAGGTAGCCAGCATGTTCACTTTTGAGTTTGTGAGAGTGTGGTTTCACCCATAAAGTTAAGTCAGTATCTGGTGTCGTAGGCTGCACTTGGGGTTCTTCATTCTCAAGGCCAACCCTACTGGGGAGATTCCAATCATTTATAATTGCATTGTTAGCCAGCTTGTAGCTACTTTGTTTAAGAGCCAACGCATTTTGATTACTAACGTTTGTATTGGAAGCTACGGCTGAAGAGTATTGTTCTAGCAGTTCAATTGGGTTTTGGCTGATTGTTTGGGAACGTCTACGATCATCAGTACTTGTAGGTGAAGATCCGTGCCCAAATGACAAGATAGAGATGGCTGGTTCAGAGAACATTAAGCTCATTGGTTGAACGTCTTCATCCAACATATTAATGGAAGTGATTAAGTCATCCCCAGTTTGAGTACCATCATTTCCCAATGCATCTGGACTTTGGTAGATAACATTATGTAGTCCAGAATCATGATAATCATCAGGAAAAACAGTACTTTGACTGTAAATAGGGACAGATACATTTTCACTCAATGTGGAGTTGGCCTCCCATTCATTCTGCTTAGACACTTCAGTCGCACCAAAAATATTTTGAGAAGGTCTATGTGTAGCAGAATGTAGTTGTAGATCAGTTTGAGCTGCTTTGCTAATATTTAGACTCTTGGTAAGCTCTTTTTTCATAGTTTCCCGGGCTGTTTGAAAAAAAGTATTCATATCACTCCCAGGTATGAGGAAGGAGTTCTTCATAGATTCTACAAATTGTCGGAAATGTTTAATTGTTGGGAACATTACAACTTCATTTTGTGTACGTCTCTGCATTAAAACTCCACGGGGCTGTTGACCATAAGCGGTCTTCTCTGGTGGACTAGAAGCAGGCCCACGTATGCTTGGCTCTTCTCTGTGGCCATGAGGGACTGGTATTCTCCTGAGAGAAACAAAGCTTTTTTGTCTGTTAGCTTCTGTTCCAGCACTTGTGTCACCAGAGTCATGGCCAGAGTTTAATGATCCAGAATAATAGTCATCTGATGTATCTTGGGCAGGCAGCTCTACATTGTTGAGATAATAGCCATCTACAATATTGTGTCCTAATGGGGAAAAAAATACAAATTCATATCTAAAGTATGCCATTTCAAACCAAATTAACATGTAGAATCCTTACCTTTCTGAGCAGGAAAACAAATCAAGCCCCATACTAGCAGAGTACACGGCCAAGAAAAACTAAGAAAACAGAGTAGCAGTTAAGAATGAAACACTTTTTTTCAGCATTTGTCAGTGTATTCTGCTTACCCAAATTGAAGATCCATGCTAAATAGATTAACCTCTAGACCAGTGACAAAATGACATAGGCAAAATAAGCTTATGGGTACTCAAATATTTAGCACTTTATGGATGGGTAATAATTTGGCCTATTTGACTTTGTTTCCCATGTCTTTACATAATTCCTGTGAGAAAATCAGACCATCTACTAATGTATAATCAAAGACCAAAGAGTTAAGAGATAGGAAACACACTAGCCTTTAGTGTGAACTCACACTGGACCTGTTGAAATTAGCTGATTGTAGACAGCTGTGCTGTAAAAACTTTGATTGAGTTGTGTTTAAGTTATATATTTAAAAATAATCAACATCTGGTTAACAGCAATACATATTAAAAAAAGGACAAAAAACATAAATCAAATAAGTTAAAACATATCCCCAATTCCATTCAATATACAATTAATTTAAATTTAAAATTAAAACATTAAAGAAATAATAATATACAAATTTGCCAAATGGAATGTCACTCCCCTTGTTTTTGGATCCTGTCATGTTACTACAATCTGTTACTCTATCCCATAGAGTTTCTTTCACCCCCAGGCTATTTGTTGTCAGTGTGGCACATTGTATAGCTGCAGTCCTTATAAGTAGTAAAGTGTTTCCACAGTTAAATATTAGGCAAATCTAATTTGACATGCTTTATATATTTTACCTATATACATTATACCTATATATTCGACTATCATCTTATGTTGTTATGCTGTATGCCAACTGGTTGGGTTCACTGATTACTGAATTAATGATGACCTTTTCGTATGTGGGTTAGAAGGTGGAAGAGGTTTGTTGCAAAGAGGAAATGGGAGGCCACAGAGCTGATCCTGAAGCTGGACATTGCAAAGACGTATTATGAGAAGAAACTTAAGAGGATAACACTCATAAAATGGGTGAATTGGCTAGCATTGCGCAAGAGGGCACAAGCAGGTATGTTCTGGAGTTTCTGTCCCAAAAATAATGAACCAGTGAACAACAATGTAGTCTATGTATAATGTTTTAGGATGCTTGTTTTTAAAATAAATATTTCACAGAATACACTGTACTCAGCAGATGTGTCCTAACTAACTGAAAGTCATGAATTATTGCCTTTCATACTGGCCATCATGCGCCCATGCCAGTGACTCATTTTGCCTTGCTCTCTGTGTTTGCTTTTGTAACTTGACCCTACTACTTGGAAGGTTAGCTTGTTTGAATTTTATTTTAAGTCTTTATAAGACACTTTTGCTGTTATTTTAACCATTCCCACGGCATTTCTATGCCGAAACCTGATCAGATAAGTAGAGTTTGTAATGAGTCTTGTCATTTTATTTGGTGTTTTAACTTTTGAATTTAATCAAGGTTTCAATATATT
The DNA here is from genome assembly GCA_027564795.1 of Aphredoderus sayanus. Taxonomy (NCBI): domain Eukaryota; kingdom Metazoa; phylum Chordata; class Actinopteri; order Percopsiformes; family Aphredoderidae; genus Aphredoderus; species Aphredoderus sayanus. The sequence goes on from JAODUG010073685.1 coordinate 11,698, forward strand.
TACAATCTAGATTCCATTGAGAAACTTAGAAGTATTTTAAATGCAGTCCGGTATAAACGTGCCATAGCTGCATGGCAGTGTGCTGTGATGGAGTCAAGAAAGGTAAAAGAGCACTTTCAGGTATGAATACCATTTCACATATTGTAAATTATATTACAGCCTTCATGAACTGTGCAAATGGTTTAGTGTAAATGTCATTCCTTCTAGAAGTTGGAGATGAGCTTATACCACAAGGACAGCAAAGAACATCAGATTGGGAAAGGATATGATGGGATTTCAGTGCTTCCGATGAAGCTTGCTCTAAAGGTGATCTATTTTCCCCAAATGTTTTTATATCTCTTAGGATAACTGTATTATATATCTGTTTTCTCCTTGTTTATGTTGTCTTTCAAGAGCCTGCATAGCTTTCTCAGTGTTTCATCACACCTGGTATAAATCAGCTCCATATTAACATTCCTTTGCCTGGGGGTCTATCTGTTGCATAAGACAAAGCTGACCTCTAAACATGCTGTATGTCCCTTTTGAGGTTAGTTGATTAAAGTCACTTGCAGCACATTTTGGTCTATTACAGACAATTTCCCATTACCATGGTAAGGGCTGTGTTTATGCAACAACCCTCTCTTTATTTCACTGGAGGTGGGTTAGAGCTTCATATTTCTCCATGAGAAATGTCCCCTATCCCCCCACACTCCACCAACACACACACAGACACACACAAATGTTTAATATATATATATACATGTATTATTTATGAGTACATAATTGTTATTGAAATAACTGATCCAGTGACTCCATAATTCTCCTACAGTAAACTCAGTGAAAGTGCTGTGCTGTAAGATATTATTAGACCTGCCAGTGTTGTTTGTTCTAGCTTGCTTCCAATGTCTTGGCACAGCCTCATGTCTCACATTGATTGTTCTGCTGTTTTTATCCAACACGTCTCCATCTCAGTATCCGCTGAGCATGACTATTTATGGTGAAAAAGAGGGGCTCTTTATACACACATGCTCCAGATGTCAGTGCCATCTCCAGTGGGTGAAGTGTGTGAACAATTGTAATATGGGTGTTTCCATTTCTACTTTTAGACTGTTCATCAACCTTTTGTGCTTTTGGCTTATGTCTTATGAGCCTAAAAGCACCAACATTTGTTCAATTTAGCAAATAACAGCTCCTAGTTTAAAACAGGGCTTTTTTGTGTAAATATAGATTGCATCATTGAACACACATCATTGAATACAATGAGTGCACAAAATGTTAGTGACGCCTTTCTAATATTATGTTCCAACCACCTGCAGTGATCACAACATAGATTCCTAAATTGGTTGGCAGTGGATTATTCCAGAGGAATGGTCATTATCAAACAGATGTTCAGATTAATTGAGATTAAATTATTATTATTATTATTATTATTATTATTATTATTATTATTATTAATAATAAGCTTTATTTATATAGCAACCGTCATATCATGAAATGCAGCTCAAAGTGCTTTACAATTTAAAAAGCAAACACAATTATACAGAAGCATTATTTAGATACATTTATGGTTATGTATGTTGGAAAATGTCTGGACGATCTCAGAAGTGGCACAAGAAAGTTAAATCAAAAGTTGGAAAAACTTCTCTAGCCATAGCAGCAAACATAACTGTGGAAAATCCCTTGAAGTACAGAAATACGCAGAAAAATAGTCCGATCTGTTCCTTAACACATTGCCATGCTGTGTTGCTAAAAATGTGTGTTTTGTTTCTGGCAGATCTTTCAGTATCTAGACTTCAGAGACTGGCTCACATGTGCTGAGGTGTGTTGTGCGTGGCAGTCCATCATCCAATCAGGCTCGCTGTGGAGTCGGGTATGTACCTTAATGAACTTAAATTATGATTCAGTATAGCATCAAATAGGAGAAATAATGTTTTCCCAAATATTTGGCTGAGACAGATCAACTTCTCTATGGAGAGAGACTGGATCACAGACAGCAAGGTGGTGCAAATTCTACAGAATTACTGTCTATTGGTGATCTATATCAACCTGCGCGGGTGCACATCTCTGACAACTCAAAGCTTATCATGCATCAGTGAGTATTCCAAATTCTGTTTACACATACGTTTTATTTGTTTTACATACACATTGGTAGAATATTGTTCAGTAGACTGTACAAATGCTGACCAGTATTTTTGCAATTGTTATTTTTATGAAAAACACGGACAAAACAAAATAATATCAAAAAGGTGATTCTCTCATCTGATACAGACTTACAGAATGCCATGGACAAAACAATTGTACGGGCCTGGGCCTGTCTTTATAAGGTCACAGGCAAATAATCAATTAAGTCAAGAAAGCCTTATAATTTCATATTTCTGGGGTGTCCTCAAGTGACTTGGCTCCAACTCTTCCTCCAGTTCTCCCTGCACTTCCAGAGGCGTGTTCCAGAGCTCAGGGTCTGTCTGGCTGTGCGGACGGTCCTTGGGGCACTCTCTATTGTAGGCGTTCACATAATCCTGTACGCTCTCTCCAGTGTGCTCAGGAGGGGAATGACACAGCAGGCCAGAATGCTTCACCCCCGGGTGCAGACGCAGCCAGTACATCATGTAGTGGATGCTGAAATGAAGAAGACATTATTTGTTGAGTGCGTTTATGTTTGTGTAAAGCGAAACTGGACTGTACAGGGGAATGCGATTGGAGCCCACCTGTAGTCACAGATCCACGGGTTTCCTCCCAGCTTTAGCTGAGACAGGAAGTAGAGATCTTCCAGAACCCCATACTGGATGAAATGGAGGCTGTTGCCAGACAGGTCCAGCTCACGTAGGTGAAGTAGACCTGCCAGGGAAGCTTGAAAATGGAAGAAGTGACAGACGAGAACAACTTTTACATACGCATTTGAATGTGCAGGCAGGAAGACACATGGCATTGTCCAGCCTACACATTCAAAAATACAGTAGTACACATAATGAACAATAAAGCAGGGATGCCCACTTTAAAAAGAGATTTATATGTTACAGATGGTGTGTAAGCTGATCCCGGTGAATATGCATGTAGTGTACCTTTGTCTATGTGCTCCAGGTTGTTGTTGCTCAAGTCAAGTGTCCTCAAACTTCTGGCCTCAAGGAAATCTCTGCCCCTTAGGTGATGGATGGAGTTATATGATAGGTCTATGTGAACGATATTATCATGGATTCCTGAAGGAATTTCTGTCAGACCTGAAGAGAAAGGGGAGGAGGGCATTTGGCAATTAGCTAATCAATTGGATGAATAATCTCTTGGCATTTATTTGAGTTAAATTGTTATTTACCTTGCCACGCATATTTGATATCCCCATTGGCAGTATACACTAGGAAGCATTCAAGCTTCAAGATCTGCTCCTACCTATAAGCTCAGTTAGTTTATGCAATAGGCTCGTATTATATCCAGCTATGATAAATACAAAATATTGTCAGGAAAAGACTGTGAATTATGAATTGGCTTCAAATGAAGTCCAGGAAGCAAGCCCAAAAATAATGCCTGCCAAACATCTGTGTGTTTAAACTGCGTTTTACTACATTTTATATGCATCACTAGTTGTATTTAGTCAGAATAATCCTATGGTCTTTACTGAGAAATTGTTGACAAATGTCTAGCCCACATGTTGACATGAATTGAGCATGTATTTATGCTCTCAGTGAACATGTCTAAGGCTGTTTCACTGACATTGTGCTCTCTACTAGTAATATATAAGGCTTCCTCCTTATAACAGTAATTGACTCCTAATCGCATCAATAAGAACAAATTTACAGTCTAGGGTTACATTCCAACACTGCGTGCATGCAACCCTATTCCCATGTATACACAGGTTTCTAGGTCTACTGTATGTATTTCTTAGAGACCTACAGTACTGTACTGTATATTCAGTATAATGCAAAGCCCATGCGTAACTCAACACAAAATGCTTGAGCAGAGGACACAGTGAGCTACTGTAGCTGTTGTGCAAGAAACACACGTGCCAAGCCGCCACACTAAAACACACCCTGAATTTGTAGAATACCAATGACACACTGATTCACTCTTCGCTCTTAACCGCACTGGAAATACTGAGAATATATGGGTTCTTTAAGGACACAACAACATGCTTGTAAAGCAAAAGTGGGATCAGGATGAGTTGCAACTTGCAATATGGTTTTAAGACTATTGCTATTTGTTTTTTGCTTTCATGTCACTGCTATCCTGTAGAACAAAATAACACCTATCGTCATACAGTAGTATCTAGCATAGCATTACAACTGCCAATTTTAAATCACCTCTTTTGGAGCAGTCTAAGCGGGGTTGCGGGAACAGGTAGGTGTGACAAACAGTGGTGGCATCTGGTTTGGTCCGGATTGGAATAGGCAGAAAAGTTTCTGAGTCGTCGGTTTGATCACCCTGCTGGTCAACTGTGGGGTCTGACTCCTGACACAGCAGGTCAGCATCCACCTGCTTCAACTTTCTGCCTTTCAGTCTGAGAGGCTCTGCACAGCTGCAAAACAAATAGGAGTATGTTGTGGTATTGTCAGGAAACCCAGAGCTGGAAAAGGTCCAGAAAGTAACACCACTAGCCAGGATTTTGGCTGTAAACCATGTATTTTGATAGTTGATACCAATAAACAAATCTCTTCCACTAGGTTGGGAAAGGTATTCAGCTAGTTCAGCACGTGACTATAGAGCAAACACATGTTTAATCGATGTTACTATCTGGACCTGTTTTGTTTTTTTCACTCCAACCACTGCAATAAATTTCCCAATTTGCTAAAAAAGCTTATGGAAAATATCCACAAGAAAAAATATGAGGGAAAACGTTTTATTTAGT
>JAODUG010073685.1:16610-33964 GCA_027564795.1 Aphredoderus sayanus
TAAATTTCCCAATTTGCTAAAAAAGCTTATGGAAAATATCCACAAGAAAAAATATGAGGGAAAACGTTTTATTTAGTTATCTAAATATATGATTCTTCGTACTTCTGTTGTGGAAATGTTTTACGCTCCTCCACACTTCACAGGTAATCAGTCACTAGTGGAATCAGTGTGTGTGCAGCTATTCACCTCGCATATTTTCCTAGATTTCGGTTGCTTGCAACCTGAAGAGTGCGTATGAGGTCTTCCAGCGGGCAGAGACACTTCCAGGGGTTGTCATAGAGGCGTAGGTGGTGCAGGTTCGGCATGGGGATGAGGGCCTCCTCGCTGAGCGTGCCCAAGCGGTTGTGCTGCAACAGCAGCGTGGTGAGTTGTATCAGACCCTGGAAGGCACCTTCCTCCACCGCCGAGATGTGATTCTGCTGCAGGTCTAGAGTCTTTAAACCTTCCAAACCTGCGAAGGCTCCGTCGCGTAGCACTCTGACCTGGTTGTGGGCCAGTAAGAGGTGTTTGGTTTCCTGGGGCCATGCCTTTGAGGAGGGGATGGAGTTTAGGCGCCGGCTCTGACAGTCCACTATGACCTCTCCGCTCTCTGTAGCAGACTCAGAGCAGTTTGAACCTGACCTGCCGCGCCGGCCACTTCCTCTGACCCTTAAAAGCACAAGTAAAACCCAGGTAACTAATGAGGACTGTGGCATGCTCAACCTTCCCTTTGCATTCAACATAGGTAATATACAGGTGGGTAGGTAAGGTATGTGGAGTGAATACATGTTGCATAATAGATGTGGAGTCTGTGGATGCTTGTTTGTTACAATAATCGGGAAGGCGTCTATTGAAAAGGGCAGGCACTTTCAAAATGTACTTGGCAGGTGATTGGATGTACTGACGGTGACTGTCTATCAGTGTGGGTAAACGTCACACCTAAACTATTCCCGAAGGCTTCCAGTCTGATTGGTCAGAGCTACTGTGGATCGGACAAGCCTAACAATGTCAAGCTGTCCAGACTGATTCTCACGACAAAGTGGCTCGCAAGATCAGGATGGTCTAATGAGGCTAGATGAACCTACCTATCTGTAATATTTTTCTACATAAGTAGATCTGGACAGTCAGTAGAATGGGTGAGAAACAAAGTGAGTGATGCCTTGATTCAGGCTAATTCAATCCCAAAGTGACTACCTGTCTCGCTTGAGACCGTGCCGCGCCCCTCGAAGCCCGCGACCTCTGCCCTCTCTCTTCATCTCCACGGATGGCAGCAGCAGCAACAGGACAGACAGAACCACGAGCAATGGTCGTGTCACATGCATCCTGACGCCAGCTGGGATAGTCCTTTCCTTGACGAGAGCTTCAGCCAAAGCAAAGGTTTAAGGAATTAGGTCTTTGGGAAATAGGACTAGAAGCAGAAGCAGGAGGTCACAGGCCAACAGCAGTATCGGCTGATGAGAAACAGCTGTGACCCTGCAGAGAAAGTTAGGAGCAGCACATTACGTACAGTATATATTGACATTAAGCAGAAAACTGAGCTGTTGGGAGGGTAAATGAAAGTTTAAACATTATTTCCAAATTGTGTGAACTTATTTCTACAAACACAATTTGTATGTTATTAGTTTCTTCTTTTACTTTCCTTGACTCTACATTACTTTTCCATGTGTCCTTCTATATTAGGTCAATGCAGAAATCTGCAGGAGCTCAACCTTTCGGAATGTACTAATGTCAATGTAAGCAATAACACCTTGACTGCATCTGTACCAAGATCACCTTTAATCTGTTATAGACATTCTTGTAATACAAGGCTCATACTGTATGCTTCATAGCGCTTTTTTGTAATATACATTATTCTCTGTATAACACCATCCACATGTGCATTCCTAACAGCACAATAAATATGGTCTAGGGTTTTGGGTTACATAGCATGTTTCTTTTCATTTAATATTAATAGGTGGATGAATTAACATTAGTTACGCTTTTTGTATTTGGCAAATTCTCTTGGTATTTTTGCTGTATGTTGTTCCAAATATCAACAGAATTTAACAACTGTATTTTGTTTTATAGGACAAGATGATCCAAAACATTGTAGAGGGCTGCCCCAACCTATTCTACCTGAACCTCTCTTGCACACTTGTGACCAACAGCACTCTGCGGGAGCTGTCCAGGTAAACCACTACACCTTGGGACTTGTGTTGGACAACAGTGCCTATGACCTGACCTGTCTTTCTAACTGACCCCGTGTTCTGTCGTTCAGTGGTTCTTCTGATCCATCCAAAACATAGGGCATATAGATGTACACAACAATGAACTCTATCAACACATATGCATATTTTATTTGAGACAATATATTCAAAAATATTGTTGGAAAATTGAGTTTGAGAACCACGTACACACTGCATATGTTTTCTGCTGTTCTCGCTGCCTCCACATTCTCAGAATGTACATCGTATTTGCTTCTTCAAAGCAGAGCACATTGCTCAATGGTACAGTATTTCATGTCATAAAGAAGTCATGCATAAGGCTATAACAGTGATCCAGAGGCGTGGATGTGAATATCAGAAAACACTTCAAATTGACCTGTTGATTATGTCTGTAACATCTTACAAATGTTGGGCTTTAGAAAGAATGTCAATTAAAAAACAATTTATAATTACACCATTACATCACTATTGAACATTGAACTTATCCCACTTCTGTTGAAAACATGACGCTGAATGTGTTGATGTACCGAGGTTTCGTTAAATAAATGCCTAAGCTTGAACACTCACTCACTCACACATACAGTACTAATGTACACAAAACTCCCCCCCCCCTCCTGTTTAAAACAGCATCTGTGTGAACCTGCAACATCTGAGTCTGGCTTACTGCTCCGGGTTCACAGATGAAGGTCTGCAATACCTGAGCACAGGAAAGGGCTGCCACAAACTCCTCCACCTCGATGTGTCCGGCTGCACCCAGGTCAGTCAGCACACTCCTCTGCCGCGCCGTTAAAGATTGTCTCCACGCAGCTACGGCTGAAGTCAGGGAATGGCTTTCTTGCCTTCGGTAGTGTTTCACTGCACTCGCTTGGGTTAAATGTAGTCACTCCTCTCCACTTGGACACGTCCCGTCTTGTGTCTGGCAGCGCACAGGTCAGGGAGAGAATATGATGAAGTCTGAGAGAGGGGGAGAAAAGGGGGGGAGGGAGGGAGAGAGTAAAAAAGGGGGGTGCAGCCAAAAGCAAGCTTTAGATTACATGCAGTACAAACCTCTGGCCCACATACTTCCCATATGCACCACCTTAACAGAGCACCCCACAATTCTAGTTCCAGATGCTAAACTTTGCTGAGCTATAAATTGAGGGAACTGTTGCCAGCGAAATGTTTCAGATGCCATGGTGAGAACAAACAACATATCTCGCCCCCATTTCTTTACCCCCAGATGACAGTGGATGGGTTCAGATACATTTCGGCAGGATGCCCTATGCTCAGAGACATTGTGATCGATAACATGCTGACCCTCTCCGATAAATGTATTCTGGTAGGTGGGCTCCCTGTTAACACATGGTTCCACTTTTTATAACATAATAACTCTGGAATGTTCTACTGTGCATACCAAACTGCCACAAGAAGTGAGGACATCAGTTTGTAAACCTATGGAGATTGTTTTTTAGTTTTCCTTTTGCTATTCTCTCAACAGGTTCTGGTTGCCAACTGTCGCTCTCTGTCTACCATCTCACTGTTGGATACCCCTCATCTCTCCGACATTGCCTTCAAAGCCATCGCAGAAGCTGCCAAACTGAACACTTTCAGCACAGAGGGTTGAGTTAATGTTGAGTGTGTGAGAGAGAGAGAGAGAGAGAGAGAGACTAATGTAAGTACCTCTCTACAGTAAATCAAACCATAACATGCTGCCTTCTTCAAATGGGTGTGTACTGCAGGTAACAACTGCATAACAGATGCCAGTTGGAGCGCGCTGTGTCTTACCTCGCCCGGCCTCCGGAGGCTCCATGCTGCAGAATGCCCCAGGATGACTGACACCAGTCTGAAATATGTGGCCAAGCTAAGCCACCTGCAATACCTGAACATCTCACACTGCAACAAGTGTGTACACTGTATATATGTGTGTATATATGTGTGTGTGTGTGTGTATGGTAGTGTCTCTGTCCCTAGCCACAGATTATGCAGTACCGGTAGGCCAGTGGTTTTCCAATAAGAGATGTTCCATATAGGTGGGCAGGATATTAGCAATTTACTACTTTGAACACCAGCATACATTTCTAAGTAACTATTAAACAAAATAAAACTCGACAAAAAAATAATTTAATGAAGTTTGTCAAATTGCTGACCCCTATAGTATTTCACAACCCACGGGTAGGCATGGGTGAAAATTTCAATGTTGTGATATATCGATCGCTCTTCTCTAGTGATACAGTATTGTATAAGGTATGAAGTAATGAAGTATCACTTTGTATTTAAAATAAATGTAAGTGTTACCAATAGAGGTGTGTGTGTGTGTATATATATATATATAAACTTTTTTTCTCTCTTTCTCTCTCTACATGTTTCCTGTATTTATTTATCAGGGTAGGTGATTTGGGGATACAGCACCTTACAGAAGGCTCCTTGGCTGGTCGGTTGCTAGAGTTAAATGTGAGTCACTGCAACCGCATCACCAACATCTCTGTGATGAGGATCGCTCAGAGGTAAATGCACCCATACACACAGATGCACTGTATGTCACTCCGCTATGTTGTACACTCCACTGCATCTCTGTGTGCACCATCCACTAGGCTGACCAAACTGAACCGCCTGAACCTGAGCTATTGTGAAAGCCTAACTGACAGTGGTGTTGAGTGGCTCAAAGACAGCTCCATCCCCTCTCTGGACATCAGTGGATGTAACATCCACGATCAGGTACTGTGTGTCAGTGGGGGGCTTACCCATGCAGTTCCCGACTAAAGGAAATGACCAATAGCAGCTGTGGTTGTTAGCAGTATCCCTCGTGTGAAATAGCCCGAAAATCAATGTTTGTATTTTTAGGGATTGGGCATGCTGGGGGGAACACGCTTAAGGAAGTTGGCTCTCACAGACTGTGTCCATATCACAGACATTGGCTTTGAGGTACATGTTTACTTTATATTCCTCTTTGTTGGGGCTGCCAATTGCCATTGAACATGTTGACATAATTGCACAGCTATTACGGGCTACACCAGGTTTGGACCGCTTGACCAAGTGGCCTCTTCTCTTTGAGGGTAGATGTTTTGCAAAGGGGCGAGAGATCTGGAGCACCTTGACGTGTCTCACTGTGTAGCACTGAGTGACCACGCCATAAAAGCCCTGTCCTTATACTGTGGAGGTCTGGTCACACTGGGAATGTCAGGCTGTCCCAAGGTAGAAACACACACACACACTTACACTTTAAAATGTGTAGAGAAGTGATTTCACCCCTATTCACCCAATGCCCCATTTACTCTCCCCTCACTCTGCGGGTGACAGATGACAGACATGTCCATCCAGTACCTGACAGCTGGTGCTCGCCACCTGCGAGAGGTAAATGTGAGTGGCTGTGTGCTCCTGACAGAACAGAGCATCAGCTACTTGGAAAGGATTTGTCCTCCGCTCAGCTCCATTACAATGACCTACTGCCTTGGTATCACCAAGTAAGATGCACATACTATTTACAAGCTATGAACCACTTAGCCAGGATATTGACCTGAAACAATGGGAATATTTAAAAAGGCACACTCTTAAAATCTAGCCTGAATTTCCCTTATGGTTGTATCCAGCCTAAAACAGGTTATGGATTGTCTCTCCCCACCCCGAGTGGTGAGTGGCTGGCGGTCCTCTCCACTCCTCACCCTACACATGTACTAGCTTCGCATCCTTCTCTACTCCCCATATACACAACACTTATGTTTTGTATATACACCAATGAGCGGGGGAGGAAAGTTGTGGTTTTATGAGTGTTCCATTAATGACCACCAGGTTTCTGTCTGTGTGTGTGTGTGTGTGTTTTTATTAGCGAGGCTGCTTTGAAGCTGAAGCCATGTGTGCAGCAATGGAAACACAACAGGGATGACCCTCCCTACTCAGTGGGATACAACACAACCAGCAAGAGTGGAGACACCTGGGAAGTGGGAGGAAGGGCAGCTTCCTGTGGTAACGAGCAGGAAGTGAAGTAGGTGCACACTGATAACCGATAACGTGTCCTTAGAATTTGCTAAACATAATTGTTTCACATTCTTTAAACTTATTTGTTGCTTAGCTTTAAAATCAAATGTGCTGCTGTACGTATATTGTACTGTATATTACATGTTCACTCTGTTGACATATTTTATTACTTTGATAGAAAATGCACGGGCGTGGCTTCAATCCACTGAAAAGGAAACAAGGCTGTGTGAAAAGGAGGCGTTTAATTAAACCAAGACATGTTCCCCCTGAACCCACATTGCAGTGTGAGTTCAGTAATTTCAAGTTCTCTCCTCATCTCTTAAAGCTAAACACATACAGTAAGAGCCAGTCTACATTAATAGACAATTGTAAATACATAAATAGGTACAATAAATATGAAAGGAACATGTCAGGCAAACATTCATGTTCAAAGATTAAGCATTTCCTGGCTGTCCTGTTTGAGCCACTACGGATTATATAGATATGCATCATGACAACTTTAATTTTACCAATTACTTTTACAAAATATGCATGGCCTACAGTTGGAATGAAATAAATACCTCTTAGAATATTTGTCCATTTTAGCCAAAATGAAAAAATTTTGTGTTTAATCTTGAATGCACTTATTGTTCCCATGAGTGGGTTTTTAAATAACAGGAGCTAACTCAAGCTGTTCTTTTGGAGCAGCTATGGATTTGTGGTTTTACATTATGACCCAATAATTCCATAATCTATCTTCCAAGTTTCAAGGACTCAAACCAACTTTGTGTTTTCATCCTAATGGAACCTCGGTCTGTGTGAGCCCTAATCCATTGGTTCACCAGGGGTTTACCATTCACATAGCCTGAGGAAAAACAAAGAGTACCAGATAATTATAAGGGTTGGACATTTAAGTATCTTCATTTAAGAAATGTATCGTCTCAATAATGTGAATCATTATTAAAAAGGAACTACTCAAATCACTACAGAAACAAGACTTAGATTTTTTTAGATGACAGCCTCATTGTGCTAAAGAGATTGGTGTGAGATTATGAGAGTTTAGTAACAACTCATTTGGCAGCCATTAATCAGACTCACCAGTGACTGTTGTTTGGCCGTTAGATATGTTGGTCTGTGCTTCATGCAAGACAACCTCTGGGCTGACATCCACTAAGGTTCCACATAGCTCTAGCCCTGCTTTTATAGATGAGGGGACACGGACACATACTGTCCCTAATTGAAGAGAAGCATTTAGAAGGTGGACCACCAAGAAACACAATGTAAAGGAATTGATAAGCAGAAAGTAATGTGTGATGATCATGGTAACTTTGTCTGACAAATTGGTTTAGGCTTCATTGTTTACCTTCCTGACTGTTGAGCTCAACACTGCCACAGTCACCCACATAGGCATCAATGTTTCCAGTGTGAGAGGACACATTCAGGTTACCACTTGACCCATCTACAGAGACAAAGTAAGCAAAAAGCATTGTTATTTCACCAAATAAGGAAAAGATGCACTGCAGCCTAAAATAATCAGCATAAACAATGAAAGAAATGACCTGTACACTAAAAGGTTTTTAGCAGCAGAGCAATGTGTAGTGAGCTAATATTTCAGTTGTAATCTAGCATCAGATGGATGAATCCACAAATTATTCCTCAGTGGCAGGACCGAGAGCACAACCTGAGGCTTGGAGTTGAGAGATTTTGCTAGATGAATATAGAGAACAGTGGCTTAGAACCAACTTACCTATAATTATATCTCCAGACACATTCTTCACTGTGGTATCGCCTTATAAACAATAGGAGCACAAAGTTAACGAACGATCTTAATGTAAACTATAATAAATTTTATCATGGAAAAGTGTCTCATTCACTAACTATGCTTAAGTCAACTGTCACAGTTTTAGTAAATAGGATAATTGTTTCCATGCCCTACACTACAGAGAGAAAAAAAACTTAAATTCTATATGGATGACTCATCTTCTTGGCTTTACACCACAGTCTAGTTCTCTCATCTGGATCCAACGTGTTCTCGCCAAAGGTCATTTTTACAATAAACTCAAACAAATACAATAATAAATCACTACAAATTATATTATATAACATATCTTAGGCCTCAGACATACACACTTAGCAGACCAAAGAAATAATTTAAGAACATTTCATGTTTTAATAGGGGTGTGTGTGTGTGTATATATATATATATATAGAGAGAGAGAGAGAGAGAGCTTTAATCTGAGGATATCAGATCTTTAATCTGAGGAGTTTGTACGTTGTAGTCTAATATTACATAATAAGTAATATATTTATTAAGAAACATGTAAAATCCAGAGCCCCTGCCTCTACAATATTAAATATCAGTTCTGAAACAAGCTGTCATAAAGGTTAATGAGGGATATCCAAATAAACGTGATTCAATTCACCTGCACCTGCTCACCATGTATATGGCCCAGCTCGACTCTCCCAGAGGAAGAACAAATTGAGGTGGACTCAGCATAGATGGCTTTGACATTTAGAGGGCCAAGTTCTGTCGACACCTTTATTATGGTGCCCTGGAGCTTTTTAATGTTGATTTCCTAGAAGCATACAAAAATGAACAGTGAATTTAGCACAGGTTAGCTGCTTGGTTATTTTTAGAGGAAATTAAGGAGATGGGAATGAAATAGGTGCATTTAATTAATTAATATCTAAAGGTCTGTTTAGGGGTGGTACTGCCCTCTAATGTCTGCTACATGTAGGTGTAAGATCAAAATGAGAAACTAGTGGAAAACGTACACTCTCTCCAGATGTGGAGATGTCCACATTGCCATGGATGGTGCCCAGACCAGTAATATTTCCACCGACAGACAGCACGTCAACTTGATGAGACTACTTGCAAAAACCAACATAGACAAAAGCAAATACTCCAAAAACGACATAATAATGATACAAACGTATTAAAACACACTGATGTGGTTTCATTGATGTAGCCTACCTTTATACCGTTGAGAACACAACCCCCATTATCTGTCTGCACCTTGCAAACGTCACTCTCCATATTCAAAACTTGTACATAGCCTTCTCCCTTGGTAGTGATGTACAGATCTGTCACACAAAATGTTACGCATAATGCAATGCGGCATCCGTAGGCTATCATATTTGATTGGATACTGTACGTTGCATAGAATTGGCTACATACTGCTTTTGACAGGTACCGTCAACTCAACAGATACGTCGCTGCTGTCCTTTTCATGCAGGATGTCCAGTTGTCTGTTTCGGTCATCATAGTGCACGTGGAAATGATCAAGCTCTACCTGCTGATCGGAACTGGTCCCTTGAACGGTGACAAAGGCTAGGTTCGCTTCAGGGAAGGCATGTGCGTCCAACGCAGTAACCGAGATACCGCAGCCCAACTTGGCACGCACTGTAATGTACGGGTTCACAGCAAGAGTCCATCGCTTTACAGGCTTATGCGTTTCATCTCTAGGGGCGTTCCTGCGACGAGAGGTTGAAAAAGTCCGCAAGCTAGCCAAACTCACTGAGCCTGAAATAGACATTGATTTTTGACATAATAGATATTGCAGTCGCATAACTCCAACACATACCCGCTGACTTGCTGTGCACCAAAACATTGACAGTTGACAAAACTAGATGAACACAAAGTTCACGTCAGATGTCAATTAAGCGGCTAACCTGATGTAATGATTATTAGCCTTATTGACTGACTATATAATTATCATCATAACCTTGCCATAAAGTCATGTAGCACCTTTCTGGCCGCTTTCTTCCTGTCCTGCTGTACCCACGTGCTACCGCAAAAGGGAGCCGCGCCAGAGAGGTGTCGGGTAATGTAGTTAACTTATTTTCTGTGGCCCTAAAATAGTTGGTGGTGGTAACGTTTAATGTCCATCATTTGTCAATGAATTAAATGAGCATGGCATCCTCACACAAAAGCTTTCTTTTAAAGAAAAAAAGAAACAATTGTATTTATTTCAAAATAGCACAATATATAAAAATGCCTACGAAAATATTCCAGTAGGTCCATTAAAACATAGATTATTCGCCCCTGTCAGTTAGAGGGTATACGTCTATTTTGCATCTTTAATGATTAGAAAAATAATTATTCACAAAATATTTTATTTTCCTCTCACATTGTTTCTCTTTCATTCTTGTAGAATACAATACTAGGCTACTTCAAACAACATATTTTACATCAATAGCAAATAGCCATATTAACAACAATGTCTAGCTTATAATGTTTAGAAATACCACACCCTTACCAGTTTCACCACAAGGGAGCAGTATAGTATCAACAGTATTGAATAACATTTGATACACTCATGAAAGCGATTTGTGAGCTCACGGTTGAATATGGGTTACAATTACCCTTTACACAAAGACAAACATGTCTACTTTCAGACACTCATGGTGCAAACCCCTTGGGTCTCATCATCATTTTTACAGTTTTAAAAGATTGTCTGACACTGGTGGGATAATATTCTTCTAATATGTTATGCCATGTGCCCCAATATATTCCATCTCTGATCCCTTTGTACGTTCCAACATAATATTTCCCATTGAGGTTTGCTGCCAAGCAGGCATCAAACCACCAGCCTGAGCTGTAGTACGCCCCACAGTTTCCAGATGGATAGCGGTCATGGTCCCTGTCTGGGGTGGTGAAGGCCTTGTTGTTATGGTCATAGCGTTTACTAAAGCGAAGGGCATCCCCTGCAGAGCCTGAATAACTGCCTACCGTTAAGCGATAGCGTTGGCGCTCACTTGCCACTCTAAACTGACCATACACTGCATATTCTCTCAATCCCTCGAAGTCTTCAAGCTCCACTCGCAGGACCATGTCCCTGGCCCGTGTCAGGAGGTGGATTTTGTCATTGCCCAACCAGAACTCCCCTCCATTCAGCTCCCCAAAGCCTGCCCGGTACTCCATCCAAGTCCGGTTGAAGGTCACACTTCCATCTAGCCGCTGCTGCATAATAGTCCAGCCCCCACCATGTGATTCCATGTCACAAAGTACTGGAAAGGTTCTGTTACGGGGGTCAGGGGTCACCTGGAAGATGCCACTTATTGTTGCACCCCTGGTCATATGGTCAGAGCAGTCTCTTGGCATGTTAACTGTAGAGAGAATGACAACGAATTATATTTTAAACATTAATATAGCAGCAAACAACAATTTTCTATGTGAAGCTGTAGTGAACTAATTGTGTCCTGAGCAGGGAATTAAATCACGCTCCCTCTGTGTGTGTTGTAATACGAGCACCTCCGTTTGCATGTTATTGTGTGTGTGTGTGTGTGTGTGTGTGTGTGTGGCCCGCAAAGTATTTGTCCTGGGACATTTGTTTGTGGGACAACACTTGGGAATCACTTCAAGGAATTTGTACACCAAGCCTTTAAGTGAATAAACAATGACTTGTTATGTATTATATATGTACAATATAATGTAATCATTCTTACTATGGGCTAAGAAATTAGGATGACCTATACCGGGCATATCTTATTTTAATGTGTTTTTATTGTTCATTTGTATTATGTTTGTCTTTATATTGTTGTTTTTGTATTTTCTGTGTTTTTCTTTTCTATTGGTTATTGTCTTTGGTGTTTACTTTATATTTTACTATTTGTGTTTTGCTGACATCTGTGGAGTCAAGTGTGATTTATCTTGGTGAAGTGATGTCTTAAAACTGCATATGGCAATGCATAGTTGCAGTTTCATCTTAACTCATCGCACACATTCAAACATGTGCATTTTACACACATAAGAAAATTCCTGATATAGCCAAGGGCAGGAGCAGCATATGTGAAAAAGGTGAGGATCTTAGCCATGAATGTATGTTCTAGTGAGCACCAAAATGCAGTTCAACTACTGTATCCACATATCTACCAATAAATAATGTGAACTCTTTCAAGTCCTTCAACATTTTACTTAATTTACATCTGCATATATTATGCAGATGTAAATTAAGTAAAATGTCTATCTTTCAAATGTTTTATTAAACATATATTATGTTTAATAAAGCATTTGAAAGATAATTAGGAATATTTGATGTCCCCACTGGGACAATCACTTTTTAAGTGTTTAATGGTATATAATAACCATATCACTTACTACAGTGGTCATAATGAGGATGTATCTATACTCTAGCTCTGAAATATCAATTAAATGTATTTTTATTGATTAATATAACTGATTTAGTCTACAAAAGCTTGTCAATAAAAGTACAGTGTTCTTCCGATATCTGATGTTTGTGTGTACATTCATGGTAGTTATATATTTTAATAAGAATCGTGAAAATGCAAATGAATACTTCTTACCATTAGATGATATCTGTGGTGGAAGCCAGCTGACTGTGTTGTTGGCTTTGTTAATTCCTTGACTCACTGCAGGATCTACCTTCAAATGAACGTCTTGGGGTGCATCATAAGGGCCCAGGCTGTTATTCAGGAAAGCAGCCACCTGGTTAATTTTTACACGCAGCTCTCTTGCAGTGGGAGTAGTGGAGTCGGGTATAGGACTGGGTGTGGAGTGGGCAGGTGCTGTTGAGGTCTTGAACTTTGGCTTCAGTGTAGAAACCAGTTGAGAGCTTGGTGTAGTGTACTGGCTTGAGCTGAGTGTTGTTAGTTTGTCTTTCTCGGTTTGACTGGATGCTGTTTCCCAGTCAGATAGGTCTGAGTTATCATTACTGACTGGATTGTCAAGTCCACTTTGTGCTGTTGATTCTTGGATGGTGTTATGGTTATTACCTGGGCGAGGGCTCGAATCAAGACTTTTGCTTGTCTGAGTGGATGTTGTAGGTCTTGGATCAGAGTTTATCCTGCTGTTGCGGCTAGTGGTGAAGCTCGAGAGGACAGTTTCAAGGAGAGGGAGAAGACTAGTCTTCAGGAATGGGGTTGTAGATGTATCTGCGCCCATTGTGGAGGTTGTCATAGCCATGCTGACTTCCATGTGCTCCTGGGAAGGATTATGTTTAATAATCTCATATACAGGACTAGATTTAGCTGATGTTTTAGATTGAAATGACTGGGTGCTGTGTGATGTAATCTTGCTGTTTGAAGAATAGTCCAATGTTGTAGTAGTTGTCAGACCAGACATTGGTTTAACAGGTCTTGGTTTAATAAAAGGTGTTTTCTGGTTGGGTTTAGACTTTGTTGGAGGCCAGGGTCTATTTGGCAGCTTTGATTTGGGCGGTTTATTTGACACTGGTTGGGGGATTTGGTTAGGTATTGATGTGGGCTTTGGCTGAGTAATTTTTCTAGGTTTTACTTTTTTATTATTTTGGTCAGATTTTGGCTCTTGGTTAGGTGCGAGGCTTTGGTTAAGTTTAGACCTTACCCCTTGCACAGTTTTTGGTCCAGTTGGTAAATCAATATGTTTATGTGTTTGGTTAAATCTAGGTATTTGGACAGGTTTTGTGTCAGTTATAATTGGTTTGTTTTGTGGGCCAGGTACATTTTTATGATCAGGTTTTTCAGGGAATTTCTTTATGGGGTTGGTCTGTGGGTCAGGTGTTGAGTTTACGTCAGATTTTAACACTTGGTCAAGTAATGTATTTTGACCGATATTTGACGTTATTTTAGTTAAAGGCTTTTTATCTGGTTTTTTCTTGAGGTTAGGCTTATGGTCAGTTTTAGATTCTGGATTTCGTTTGGGTAGGCCTATAGAATCATGGCTAGATTTTGATATATTGTCAGATTTAGAGTTCTGGTTTGTTGGTGACTTTTGATTAGGTTTTATTCTTTGGTCGGTTGTGTTTCTTAGGAGATATAGTGGCTTTTGTCCAGGTTTTAAGTTTTTATTTGGTATAGACTTTTTTGGCACCTTCTGATTTAATCCAATCTGTTCAGGTTTAGGATTTGTTGGTTTAACAGTTGAGCTGATCTTCATTGAGTTAGTCGAAGGGTTAATGTTTTTGGCTCCTGTGCTTAGAGAGATCTGTGAACTGTGACTTGGAGTAGTAGTGGTGGTGGTAGTAATAGCTGCTGCAGTTAAATAATTACTGCTATGTGAAACAGTCTTTGGCCTCAGGGTGGCTGTGGTTCTAATCCAAGTGCTGGGTCTGGTTCTCTTTTTACCAGGCCTTGTCAATAGCCAAGATGTTACAGTGGTTGTATTTGGCCTACCCGTGGTTGTAAGAGCAGACTTGAATAAAGGGCTTGTTGTTTCTTCACTGTGTCCTCGGGTTTGTACTCCATGTGTTACTGTCCATTTTCTGGATGTGGACCATATCCGGGATGGCTTAAAGGGGCTGAAGTTGGCAGTGGTGCTACTTATTTTTTGATGTAGCCTTTCAGATTGAGTTGGTAATCCAGACCTAGATGTTATAACCTCTGGACTGCTAGTAACCCTTTGTCTGTCTAGACTGGTATCAGCGTTAGCATCCCCTGGCCTTGGCAGAAATACATTTGTTTCATCAGTGTGTGTGCCTAAACTGGAGGCAACTGTTGAACTTGATGTTGAAGCAGAGCTGGAAACAACAGTTGCAGGTGTCCCAGAAGCGGCGGTCGTGTGCATGGGAGAGCCTTGGCCCAAGCTGGAGCTGAAGAAAAATGGAGGAGGTGATGTAAGGATTCTCATTTGGTCCAAGCCTTCCGAGTTGTCAGGACTTGGAAGAGGGCTGAGGGTACGAAGGGTGGGTGACACAATGTCTGCCATCTCACTTGGCCCGCTCGATGAAATCTCTCCATCGCTGTCTCTCTGTATACTTTGAACTGGCTTTTCTCTCTCTGTTTTGATCTCCTCTCCAGTCTCGCTCTCCTCATCTTTATTTCTCATTATAAACTCTTTCCCTGTCTTCCCAGAGCTTTCAGGCAGCTTTATTCCATTATTATCCATCTCAGTGTTTATCTCCACTTCCCTCTCCTCTTCCATGCTGCTACTGTTTTGCTCTTTTTCTGCGTTTGTGTGTTCGTAGTCCTCGGGTATCTTTGTTCTTTGATTTCCTAGCACTGTTTCTGTTTTATCCTGCCACAGCTGATGGACATCTTCTTCCCTCTCATTAGTATGCCTGTCATTGCCTGTTGGCTTGCTCCATTTCCCTTTATCTGCCTGATGCTCTCTATTTTGGGGTGCACCCCCAGGACTATCTTTATCCGCTTCAGTCACTGTTTCTCTCCACCAGTCCTCCTTTCTGCCAGTGGACTTTTCTCTGGTCTTGTCCCCTAGCCTCTCCATCTCCCCACCAGGTTGGACCTCTGTCTCCCATAATACATCCTCTTCATTTGTAACTTCTGTCTCCCTGGGATGATTTACATCTCCCTTTCCCTCTTTTTTATTATTTTCTTTTATAGCCTTAATGTTTTCCCTTTCATTTCTTAACCTCTTCCTTTCCTTCTCTTCAGAAACCCTCATCTTGTCCAAGTCTGTGCCCTCTGCCTCTCCGTTCCCCTCTCTCTCTCTGCTTCCATTGGTGTCGGGCTCTTTTCTCGTATGGCTGACTTTCTCCTTTTGAACCCCCTCTACCGTGCTGCTGTGATTTTCCTTACCCTCGTCCTCCTTTCTGCTCTCCCCTTCCTTCAGTCCGCTCCCCCGTCCCGCACAGCCCGCGCAAATCCTCCTCAGCTGGTCCACCTTATCCTTGAGTCGCTGGACCTCCTCGACGAGCTTGTCCAGCTCTCTGAGCTGCTTGGGCAGGTGGACAGTGAGGGGCGGCAGGCTGATGTGGTAGGGGCACGTGTCCTGTCCGCACGGCCCCGCGGGCCTCAGCGTGGCGCTGCACCGCCCGGCTCCCCTGCTCCAGTGGGGGGCTCGTTCACCCGCCTCGCCTCTGGCCCGCGGCAGGTCGGAGAGGGCCAGGAGGGTTCCGCATAGACACAGAGCTGCTAGCCCCATGGTGTCCGGAGCGTTAAGTGCACAGAGAGGTGGAGAGGAGGAATGGAGAGTGTTCGAGGAGGATGCCAAAGACCCACCTCAGCTTGGGAGAATCTCTGACAGAGATGGGAGGAGGAGGAGGGAGGGTGGGAAAGAGAGACAGTGAGAGGCGGGGAGGAAGGGAAGCGCTAATGGACTTCAGTTGAGGCTGTTGTCTGTGTATAAAAGCGGATTTGTAATGCTTAGATGAGAGACAAAACAAAGCAAAGGGTGCAAACGGAGAGTGGTAATCAGTGCATTTCTCTGTGAAAACAAACTACAAGATGGTCGACCAATAGTGTACAATCTGCGGCACTTTGAAAGTAACCTCAAACAACAAAGGTTTAAAATGATGGCCTTAATAATCCTTGGCGTATTGCCCTCCACCCAATCAAACCACATAATGTGGACCATTTGTAATGCATTCTCATTCCATGCTGTAATGACATGCACAACTTGTACATCAATGCCTTCGATATGCATGTGCACGACAGTTGCTTTGGCAGTCATGTCCCGCACTTCCTGTCAATAGGCCTACAAACATGTGAGTGACAGATGTGACAGGTCAAAATATGCATGTGAAGCACAATGCTGATTCCGGGGCGGAAGCCAAGCATTTGTCTTGAGGGATTTGTATGGACATATTTCATGTTACTCTATAAGATTTGTGATTTAGCTAGTCTTCTGAGTGATGAAAATGAGGAATGTGAGATTGTATGATAGTTTATATCCCAGGAGAATAATATAATGCCATGGTAGAGATGTAAAAGGGAGATATTCTTGGTGTTTATTGAAAGTTTTGATTTATAATGTGTAGCATCTAGTGTGAGAGCTGTAAATGGTCTATGCGGCATTACAGAGCCCAAGTACTCATGAGTTCCAGGGCTTAGACTTCTAAGCATTATGCTGGCAGACTGATAATTCCTTCATTTCATGATTTTTAACTGTTTTTATTTACACACATTGAGCAATGCGCATAATATGTTATCATGTGACATGACTCACTTCAGAAAGGTATACAAGAAAACGATATAGTACATAGTATACTTGCAGTAAACGATTGTGTGATTTGAATAATAATGACTTACAAACAATTTACATTTCAGTCTCTACTACAAGGAGTATGGGAGTGATGAATATTATCATATGATGTATGATCTTATCTGTTAAATGTTTCAGACATGTGTACACAGATATTACTCCAGAAACTAAAAGTGTCTTCTATAATCCCTGTTGAAACCTGAACCTTCCCTCTGTCTCTCTTCTCTGGCCTGTCACAGGAGAGACTTCTCAGCTGGCTTTTAATAATGACAGAGGAAACTTTATTGTTTAACCCTCGTAATGTACTCGTAATATAGTTTTTAGCCACACGGCGGCGCCATCTGATTGTGTATGATTTGTGT
>JAODUG010073696.1:0-13281 GCA_027564795.1 Aphredoderus sayanus
GCATTCCTTGTGTCAAGCCACTCAGAAGCATCTCGCCTGGGCTAAAGACTAAAAGGACTGGACTGCTGCTGAGTGATCCAAAGTTATGTTCTCTGCTGAAAGTAAATTTTTGCATTTCCTTTGGATATCAAGGTCCCAGAGTCTGGAGGAAGAGAGAAGAGGCACAGAGTCCACGTTGCTTGAAGTCCAGTGTACAATTTCCACAGTCATCTGTTGGTGTTGGTCCACTGTGTTTTCTGAGGTCCAAGGTCAACGCAGCTGTTTACCAGGAAGTTTTAGAGCACTTCATGCGTATTGCTGCTGACAAACTTTATGGAGATGCAGATTTAATTTTCCAACAGGACTTGGCACCTGCACACACTTGGCACCTGCTACCAGTACCTGGTTTAAGGACCATGGTATCCCTGTTCTTAATTGGCCAGCAAACTCACCTGACCTTAACCCTATAGAAAATCTATGGGGTATTGTGAAGCGGCAGATGCGATACGCCAGACCCAACAATGCATAAGAGCTGAAGGCCACTATCAGAGCAACCTGGGCTCTCATAACACCTGAGCAGCGCCACAGACTGATCGACTCACCGCATTGCTGCAGTAATTCTGGCAAAAGGAGCCCCAACTAAGTATTGAGTGCTGTAGATGCTCACACTTTTCATGTTCATAATTTTCAGTTGGCCAACATTTCTAAAAAATACTTTTTTTTGTATTGGTCTTAAGTAATCAGATTTTCAGAGATACTGAATTTGTATAATGCATGAATATAATCTCCAACTTTCTCTTTTTGAATAGAATTACTGATATAACAATTTCAGATATCAGTTTCATGATTCGGTTTCTCATTTTCTCAGTACAGGTTGGAACAGAAAGTAATGGGCACTGCATTTGGGAAACAATTTGCCTACCTATAGCATGCCAACTACAGATGCAGTACATTATTCCACAATGTAGGTATTAAAATGTCCCTCTCTTGTTGTCTGCCAAATTCTTGGCAGGTTTTATAAGCGTGGTGTCGTGTAGGAGGGCATATTCCCACCCAGAGGACCAAGAAGACATCATAACCATGAAGGCTAGCGGTATCTGCCAGGACTGGAATCGCATATTTCCAATATATCCATCTGCATCCATCTTTCAAGGTATTTTGAACCCACATCTGCACTCCTTGTATAACTGGACTACCTACAATATTAGTAGTAAGGTATGGGAGCAAAATAAAACAAAATCTATACTAACATCTCCTTGAAATAACTTGGGTATTTATCCAAGTAATATTAAAGTGCTCCTATTGTAAAGTTCAGTTTTCTAGTTGTGTGGTCAATTGAGTTGTCTGAAGGGTCCTGAAAAGGCTGGACATGTGTTAAAATCTGGCTAATGTGTCATTCAGCCGCAATTCCACAAATCACTGTGTAAATTAAGCCTGACCGATTTGGCCCTGTGTGTTAAATAATTTCTGTAAGCACCTTTGACCAATCCTCTCACTCCCAGTATTATAGCCAATCAAGTTAGGGCATGCCAAAAGTCTGTCCAAAATGAGTTGGAAATGGGAATATGGGGACTTTAAAAGTAAAACTTGATTAGGCTAGCATGGGTTCTTTTGTTTGACATAGCAAAATGTGTAGACCAAAGCTATGCATATAGTTTTTAGGAACAGAATAACTACATTTCTTGAAATATTCATAAAGCTCATGGGTTTCTGTAATTTATTTTTCCCTACATTGGTAGCATCTTTTAATGCTGTTAGGTTAAGCACACTTGCATCCTTTGATGCAATATCATGCATCAGTTCTTTATTTCAGTCAGATGTAACATTACCTATTGTCAAATGTTGTATTTGCATAGATATGCTAGTCACTATCAATACAATGTTTTTTTTCTTCTAATTAATAAAGAGAACAGCTCTAAATTACATCCTTGAGATGGAAAAAGCCTCATCCTCAGCAGCTGGTGCAATCTGGAGAGAGCAGACATGTTCAGTGCTTGAGTTCTGATGTATACTGAGCATCTGGTCTGTAAAGAGCCTACGTTCTGTCTGTCCTTGTCAATGAACTCAGTAGCACTTCATTTAGCTGGTTGGAAAACTCCTTATTTTAGCTTTGGCAGGTAATACAGGAGGTTCAGAGGTGGATTCAAGCAGAATATTTACTGTACATGTATCATACATTTGTATCCAACGCTACAATGCATTAGTCAAAAGCTGAATAGGTCATACAACACTTCATAAACAAACAATATAATGACAGCAGCATGTCATCGGGCTAACTAACGGGCTATGCATTCTATAGTACATTCATCACCTATTATCATTCAAGCATCAAAATACAATATTTGCTAGCATAAATACCAGCAAATCGTTTAATTTGTTTAAAGGCAGATCTAATATAGGAGCGAAAGAAACATTTATTTTGTAATAGGAAATCAGATCATTATCATGTTGAGCTTTTTAAAACTTTTTTCCCCAAGACAATTTTGACCATGCTTGTTGGGTGTTGTGAGAAAACAACACTTCACCTTCATACTGTAAATTTTCTACAACAAATTCCCTGTGGTGGTTTAGGATTGGTTTGTTTGTTTTGTTCTTCTCTGTCATTTCAAATCATCTGTTCTCCTGTTTTCCCCATCCCGCATTATAATTAGTCTAATAATGGCTTGGATGACAGCCTGCTGCTGGGGTTGTGTGCTTGGTGCACTCTGCATCCTAATGGGAGTGCTCCAGCCTGCCACACATTTCCATTATTCAACCCAGAGAGAACTCATAGTTCTGTCTCAACAGCTCCTCTGTTCAGGCATCAGTCTGTTTGCACTCAGTTGCAAGGATACTGTATATGATTCTGTTTTAAATTTTTCATTTTTCAGAAAGCGCAAGAGACAAATAAGAGAAGGGGCAGGGGAAGGCTGGTGAGAAGTTTTCTTTTTCACAAGAATATGAAGAACTTTTTGCATATTATATATTTTTTAGGGGGGATTTAGACTTAAATGAGTTGGGTGTATCTGTATGCAAGATAAAATGGTTTTGCATCTAAAAAGGTTATGCAGTCTGATAAAATATGCTATAATCCAGCCGAAGGCAAAGTAAAAATATTCCATCTTAATACACTGTGTTTACAGCTTACTGGCTACAAGCATGATCCAGACAAATCCACTGATGTCCTTTTAGATGAATAACGTTGGGTGGGGTTATGTAGGTAAATGACAAAATAATAAGCAGCAGAACTCATTGTATGTTATTATTCCAAACAATCCCACTTTTAGTTTATATATTTAAGAGTGTTTTAACACCCTTACAATGGGACGTTGGTTCCATTTTAGCCTCTCAATTGGACAGGGACTATAACTAAAATATTCTCAGTCCCCACCTTACTCTTGTTCTGTTGTACATTGGGGACATTTATGATCCCAATGTACATCTTTTATTTAAAATTTCCACATTATTCTTCCACGCATCTCTGCTGACGTATTCTTTCTCAGGAATCAATTAGCTAGATCGTCAGAACCAAGGTCAACAGAAAGTTTCGGGAAGCTGAAATTTACTCTGAAACTGACTGTGCTTTATATGCATGGTGACATGTAGCCCTGGACCACAGATCTCCTCAAAACAAAAAAGGCTAGGAACTAATCAAAGGTAAACCAAGGGGAACTAAATCAAAGTGCTGGAGCTTGACAAGAGGAAAGGGAAATGGGAGCATAAGTCCCCCTCCTTTTATCCTTCGGCTCACAGGTGCACAGCTTCGGTAATCAGCAGGCCTTCTGCACCCCCTCTCCACTGTGGCCTGGAACACAGGACAGGCTCCACACACCGAGATAAAGAGTTTAGTTCTCTTGGACCATTTACATTGGGTTTATTTGTAGCTGGTTTTATTTTGCGGTTCATTTAAAAATAACAGATTTTGGTTCTCATTAAAAAACGCTACATATGTGAACACTGTTTTGTAGGAATAGAGGAAATGTCCCATATATGATTGGTTGCCAACAATGAACCAGCTTTTTTATTTAAGATCAAACAAAGTCATCTTGGCAGCACCCAAGCATTTCACAAGCCCCATTACACAATATGAGAAGAGACTTAGGTTTCCAGGTGTTAGTCTCACTAGTTTCTCTGCACAGTTGGCATGTTCACCTCACGGATTTATGAATTTCCTTTGAAGTTCAAAGACACACTTATTAGATAAGAAGTGTCCATAGTTGTGCCTGTAGTGACCTAGCTGTGGAACTTGGGACCACTGTGTAACCTATAGGGAGCCTTACACTCAAGGCTAGAACAAACAGCAATGAGTTGGCTCAACGTGGTAATGCATTAAAGTTTACGAAAATAATATTTCTGTGGAAAGTTTTGCTTTGTATGAGAGAGAGATTAAAATAGAGAGATGGAGCTGGGTGACAGAGGGATTTAATGCAGGAGCTACAGTAGTAAGCTTCACTGAGTTTCCCATTTTTGACTGGCAAAAGCAGAAAAGGAGATTTCTTTTCATACTCTAACAAAGTATTTTTCTGTCTTCTTACTGTGTGCAGGGTGTGAGTCTGTCTTTCTGTTTGTCTATGTGACACACTCTCAACTGGCCTTGTGTCTGTCAGAAAGCAGCTTATAATCTTTCAGTTGGCTTTGTTGTGTATGCTTGCTCACTTGAACACCAGGCCTGTCCAACTCTCCCTGCACCCTGTAAGATAATTCTGAAATAACAGATATCATACATACACGCACACACACATGTCCCAATTAAAATATTGTGAAAAACCAGTAGTAAAACAATCATGACTAAAGTGAAGCAATTGTATCCCAAGTGAAAACCGCTGCATAAAAGACAACATAAAACTAATTAGTATTTTATAAAGCCACATTTCTTAAATGAGCTTGAATCTGGCACCTTAATGCAACATTCAGCCTAATTGTATGGCCTTAAATAAAAAGCTAGTACAGTATTTTGAATAGGGTTATCACGTTGCTACAGGGGGGCTACCAACTCTTTTATTTAATTTCTATGTACCAGTATTTGAAAACCTTTTCAGTGAGTTTATGAGCATCGGTCTATCTGACGTCTCACGTTAACATTTTGCTGCTATAATTTTACTTAGTTGTAACATAAGGTCTAGAAAATGTTTTTGACTTGACTGACTTTACCCAAGTAGTAATAATCATGTTTGCAAATGTGTATGACCTGCATATGTTAATAGTGAATCAGTAGACTAAAGAATAATGGATTGTTTAGAGTATAGTAATAGTATATAAACACTGATGACTCAACCTGCAATAGGGTACATATGGTACACCTTCCCATACAATACTAATACCTAAATTGGTTATTCTTATATGAATATAAAATGTATATTTTTATGGCCATAGTTACAGTGTCAATCTGGTGCAACATTGGCACAATTCTAAAAAGCATTTGATTAGATTAAATAAATGATCAGAAGTAGTGGTGAGCACTGTCTTGTCATTTCCTTTTAAAAGCAGCTTGAGCTCTGTCATGGAGAACTGGCAATTTCGTAATTGATTGCGAATGTCCAGACTGGCTAAGTATAACTCTCAGAGGTAAAGGTTGGAACCAAATGCATGGCAGGTAGGCAAGACGTAAGAACAACAAGGTTGTACCTCCAACAAGGATATGGAGGTTCAAGCACTTAAAATAAACTTTGACTGACAAAGGACTGGGGGAAACAGAAAGTCTTATACTGTATACACAGGTAGACAAGACAGGCGAGACAACAACGAGGGGCAGGTGAAACACATGAGACACGATTAGCTAAGACACAGGTGGAAGTAACAAGACTAGGAAACACAGGGCAGGGAGAGTACAGTCCTGAAACACAAGGGAAACACAGACTATGACAAGACAGGGACCATGGGACAGACAGACTGTTAAACTAAGACAGAAAAGCTTCACCCAGGAGGAAACTGATAAACTTGTTCAGGAGTATAGTGACGGATATACAACGGCACCTCTAATAAATGTGCATATACTGTATTTTGTTATATCACTAAAAAGGTTAACCATTGTGATGTCCTGTGGGTCAAAATGACCCAAATCACTAGCTCTTTGTGGCAGAAAGAAGGCGCTAAACCTAATTCTACAGCTTACACACACATATGATGTGCACTGCTGGCACAACAAGGTATGTGTTTGAAACCCGAGGACAACAGGAGGGATAAAAGGCACGGAAAAACATCACAAATACATAAATAAATAAATAATAAATAAATAAATACACTCAGCAATGACAATTGAAAAACACACAAACCATACACAATCAGATGGCGCCGCCAGGTGGCCAAATACAAGATGTTTGAGTACATCACAAGGGTTAAAGATGGAGCCATTCTGGAGAAAGATTGTTGATATTTGAACTCAATCAAAACAAAAACACCTCTCAGCGCCATTGGGGTGCTCTCTTAGAAGCTTTTCCCCCTACATTGCCAAGGCAAGGTTGGTGTTATATGGTGTGGTCTAAATGACTTTGTTTGTGTTCCAATTTACAGATTGCACACACAGCGCACACACAGAATGGTTAGCTAGCAGATCTTGAGTATATATTTGCACTATTAAAAGTTATACATTAAAAAAGTGTATTACTTTTTAAGTGTACACTTAAACTTAAAACACTTAACCCTTGTGATGCCCATACAATATCGTCTTGAACCACTAGATGGCGCCATCTGATTGTGTATTTTTATTGTCATTGCTGTGTGTATCAATTTTGTAGATTTTTGAATGTTTTAATCTCAAAATATTACACAGAGCACCCTTAAAGTACCATTACTGCAGTACATATTTTGGTAAGACATTTGATTTCTGCTAATACTACAACCACATCACAACCAAGTTCAACAACGTCCGGTAGCTTCTCTTCCATCCTTACCCTTGAGCCATGTAAATTGTATGAGAAGCTCCACCTGCAAGTAGTCAGGATTGGTGGTTCCTCCATTCATCTAATGTAGAATGGGCTTTTTTAATTATATCAATGGGTTTGGCACAGGGGGGCCAGTCAGTGTTGTTGCTACTGGTAGTAATACCAAATTGCAATTAACACCCATTCAAAAATCAATTTTTACTATATTTAACTTTTCATATGTACCTTGCCTAACATGTCACTTAATTATACGCCCTTGGATATTTTTGGGATTTATTCTTTTTAAGAATGTAGACAGATATGGAATGTTAATCTCCATTCTTTAACATTGTGTTCGTTATGCACATTATCAAGCAGAACCAATGTTCTTGTGTATCACTGCTCCAATGTGGAATCAGTTTATTGTATTTCCTCCCTGCTAGCCCTGCCCTGTTCTGTTATTATGTAGTGTAAATGTCCTCAAGCACCAACAGTGTAAGCACAAAGCAGTAGACCACACAAGCTCACAGAGCATTTTGCCCCGTAGCTCTGAAGTGTGTGTGCCAGTAAAACCGTCTCACTACTCACACGTTCTACGATATCTCTGAAAGCAGTGTGAAAGCACAAGGACTGTTTGTTGTGATCTTCAGGAAGTGCGTTTCTATGGTCGAGCAGCTGCACAATGAGCCTCAGATCACCATGCACCATGCCAAGGTATGGCTAGAGTGGTGTAAAGCATAGCGCCATTGGATTAACAGAACAATGGTGATTCCCACTTCACCATCTGGCATTAAACACCTTTTGGAATGAATTGGAACATCAACTGCAATCCAGGCCAAATATCAGTGCCTCACCTCACTGCTTTCTGAATGACACCAGCATGTTAAATGTAAATGTCACCATTGATTTAACATAGAAACATATGGCAACAGTAATGGAGTTCTTCCTAAATCCTTTTGAGAAATGGATGGAATTTAGTCATCTATTGAAATGCCTGGAGGTTGTTATAGCAGCAAAGTGGAGAATGTCCATGGTTTTGAAATGAAGTGTTCAAGAAGCATAAATGGGTCTGGTGTTCGGGCGTCCACACATTTTGTTTTTATTATGTGCCGACTCCGAGAGACAACGGTTTAATATTTGTTTTTACACAAACTGGCACATTTACTGAAACGTGCATTTACGTGCATTGACTCTGTAAAACTGAATAAAGTAAGTTAATCTGGAGCAGCATGGAGGATAACAACAAAACAGCATGCATGTGCGCGGGGAAAATGAAATGTCCGTTAACTATCTGCTTTTCCTCAAAGATAGCCTTTGTTGTTAGCGTCACGTGACAGATGTCTGATGTCAGTCATTAAATGCGTGAGGCTGCGGTGTTTTCATGGTCGCGTTAAAATTGAAAAGTCTGGTGGTGTGGCCCTGGCTCTACAACGCAAGTGAATTTAATTACACATGCCTGTCAGTGGGACTCGCGTGCACAGATGAGGCATTGCCACGATGACAGACAGGAGGCAAGGATGAGGAACAGAAGAGAGGGAGGGATGGGGGAGGACATTTACAGAGGGAGGAATGGGGTGATAGAGCAACAATGGGATTAAAGGTGTGACGGAGGAAGAAATATATGACGGTAATAGACTGAGTGGGGTAGCAGAAGTGGAGAGGATGGTGGAATTGATGAGGCAGATTTGGGAGATGAAAAGTTAGGAGCAGTTAATGTACTTTAACTAATTAAAAGCATAACTCCGTTTTCTTACATCCATGATGGCGGAGAGAAAATGTTTAGAGGTCAGATTGGCTGGGATTCTTTCTGAAAATTAACATTTATGTTGTTGTTTTTACAGTGTGTTAGCAACATATTGATCCAATAAAGGTCAGAATGTTAGGAAATTGTATGCTTCAATTTCATGGTGTCTGGACATTTTCATCCAAACTATTGCCAACATACTGTATTGTATGACATAAGACCAGACACACGCACACACCCAGAGACAGAGAGTATGTGATGGATTATACCATTATCCAGGTTTCTAGACTAAAATGTCATATGTGTGACCTTGGCAGCTGAAATTAATAGTGCTGTCACCTTGTCATGTCACCAAAATATTTTTTGCCCCCTGTATCTATAGATTTGACTGCTCTTATAGCACCTGTCCCACTGAAAACATGTCACAGGGAACTCATGGAAAAACATAATGTTTTGAAGTGCAGCTATAAGCTCAGTAAAGCTATGTAACATACTGCGCGATATACACAGGCATCTACATAATTTATAAAAATAGCTTGACTGTGAAAAAGCACATGCCAGACAGCCGATAGAGTGCAGGAGGAATATTTCAGAGTTAAAGTTAGTTCTATAAATTTTCTTGGCAGTAGTGTTGCTGTATTATATTTGAGTAAGATCACCGCCCTGTCAATACAAAACCAGAGATAAGGCAAACGGTAGCTGGGTAAATATAAAAATATTCATCACTGTACCCATTGATGCACATTTTGCAAGACAGCTATCGATTCCTGGTATTTGACCATCTCGAACAGATACTGCAGTCCGATAATCTGCTGTTTGTTTGTCGCGCTCAGAAACACAGCAGCAGGAAACATCCTCTGAAAAATAAGGGCCCCGCTTTGTTCTCATCGGTTAACGTACCAGCACGTAGCAACATTTCTATCTGGCTGCAATCTTAGGCAACATATGTTTTGAGAAGTAAAACACCTTCATCTGTGATAGTTTAACCCTCCCGCTGTCCTCGGGTTTCAAACGCACTACCTTGTTGCGCCAGCAGATGGCGCCAACGCCATATGTCCGTCATATGTCCGTTGGTGTCTTTTGCTGATGCAACTAGGTAGTGTGTTGGGATAGTTTGACCCGGAGGACAGCGGGAGGGTTTAAATACTAAGACAGTTGCATTAGGCTCCACATACAGTATGAAACTGAACAAATCTGAGGGTGGTCCTACATCCTATCTAACATAGACCCACATAGTAGATGTCATTTTGACAGGCTGACAGGCTATGTTTTTACTGATGACAGCAGCAGGATGAACAGCATGTGACAAAACGTCAATACCGGTTTACATCAATCTGTCTGAATGTTATATACTAGTGTCCCTAAAAAAGATAGGTTTTTTTTACATCCCTTTCTCATTTCTTCACCGCCTCTTCTCACCCATCTCCCTGTCACAGCAGTGAGGGGGAAGATTATTCTTTTACATTAGCTAACCAGACAGACAGACTAGACTGTTTGGCCACCCCTGCCAACTCTACTCTTTACTCAGACTAGAAAAACAAAGGACAGGGCAAGGTAAACACCACAGAGAAGACATGCAGGGTCACTGGTGAAGAGACCCATGTGATTTATCTAGAATATAGAACAGCAAGTCTCAAACTGGGGTCTGTGACAAGACCAGCAGTCCATTGTCTTATCTTAGTACGCTTGTAACATTTGCATTCATGTTGTTCATAATAAGAGCAGTTACATTTTATGTATCCCATATTTAACACATAGCCCAAAATAAAATAAATATTAATATTATATATAATATTAGTATGTAATTGGAGGAAAATAAAAAAGTGAAAATGAGTTTAGAACTTCAGAAGGTCTTAGAAACAATAAGAACAATAACAGTATCATCAGAATATTTTACTGTAGGAATGCAATTCTCACCTTACTATAACATTCTAAGTACTCTACAAAGGAACATTTTCTGTATTCTTAGGCCATACGTATAGTATCTCATACACTGAGGTTTTGATACTGACTCATGTCTCCTGTCATGTCACCTCTAGCCAGAAGAAAGATGCATGATGGCATTCAGTTAAAGCTTTAAAAAAGCCAAAATGCCATTCTCACCTTCCATTGTATGTGCATTCAATGTAACAGTACTAGGAGGAGAGATCATGTCTTCGTATCTCTTTAGTTTGGAATTTGTTCACTCGATAGATCAGTGTGTCTCGGTCCCTGCACTTGTTGATGCTCCAGTTCACATTCTGTCTGTTTCATCTACCCACACCAGCATCGCTTTAAACATTGCAACTGAATGGCAGCATTTTAAAGGCATATTTTATTTTTCCTTCAGTGTGACTATGATTCATAAGACATGACGCAATGTAAAAACTAAGATCGCAATGTAAAATGTCTCTTTTTCCTCTCTCTCTCTCTCTCTCTGCCCCCCCGCTGTCTTCATCTCATCTGTGTGAGTGTGTGTGTGTGGGGGGGCTGAGCCTGTCACAATGTCTTACATAACCAGCGGGCATGCTTGCGGCCACACTCACCTACGACCTAGACTGAGTTGCCCAGAGTGCTCTGCTGTAACAACCCCCCACCACCCCCGCAACAAACACACACACACACGTGCTCTTAATGTGTGTGTCACGAGAGCGTGGCATCTGTGTGCCTTTTTTGTAATGAACCTTCTCTCTGGAACTCTCAGAAAACTGCCCGTCCTTGTTCTTGCATTTGTTTGAGTGATGCATCTACTCTTTTACAATAACAGGCCTGCTTCAGTTTGATGAGAGACAGGCAGTGTGGTTTATATCTTTTAAATCCCCTGAGTTGTTGGCATCTCGTGATGGCTGTATTAAATCACTTGGCCTGTACAAAGGATGTACAAATAGTGTTTCAGTTGAATTAGCGCTGAATGGAGGTGGTGTGAACACTATAGGACACTTCAGATAGTGTCAGGGAAGTTGACAATCACAGCATTTAGGGTTTATATTCTACTAATCCCATTTGACAGCAATCAAATCATTTTTTCCCTCTTGTGCTTGTCTCTATGGAGAAGAAGGCAACCTCTTCTTCGTGGGTTATGAACCGTCACTTCCTTTGGGCGTGTGGCAGTCCTCCAAGTGTGCTGGCTGCATTTTGCAAGCGTCTGTCTTCTCCATACTATTACACTAATACACACTTTTAGTATCCATTATGTATTGTGTACAATTTTACGTGTGGGCATACTGGAACTCAGACAGGGCGAGCAACTGCAATAAAATAAAAAATAAATGTTCTGCTGAAGGTCAGAAAAGATTGATAGCTTTCAAAAACATAGTGTAGTTGGCTCCCGGGTGGCTCCAATTTGTCCAGTTATCCTATGCAGCTGTAACATGGAGCCCCCACCAAACCCCCAGACTCTCCACAGAACATGCACAGGAAAGATTCAGGCTGGACGGAGCTAGATAATGTGTGTGACCTAGATAGTATTACCCAGAATCATATGAGGAGGCAAGTTATGTCAACAACCAATGTTTTTTTAACAGGAGCAAAAACCTGCAAGCAATACAAGCAATTCCACTGAGGATATATGCAGTGAGATGGACAACTCATATTCTCCCAGCAGCCTAGATAAGTCAAGAGCTGGTAGTATAATAGCACAGTATAATAGTCTGATGTAAGACAGGTTTCTTCAAGCAAGGGATATGTTGCTTGAGGAGGAAAGGTTAAAATAGAATAACCTTCATATATGTTGTGTAAAAATGTTTTGGAGGTTGTGCTAAATGTTGCTCGCAATATCAGCCTTTCTTTATATTCCCCAGTAAACCTACACATGAATTTGATATACTTATGTTTTGATTTCATCTATTGTTAGGTTCAAGTAGAGCTGCATTGTGCAAACAAAATATATGTAAGGAACCAAAGTATACAGACAGACAGACAGACAGACAGGTTCAGCTGCTCCTGTGGCCATGTTTAGCAGTTGGTTAATTAGTATTCATGCCATCACAATTATGTTGTTGTGCTGTCAGGGAATTCCCTCATCCCACTTCAGTAATTAGAATACAGATATGATATATAGACATGTTATTGCTAATGTTACTATTGATTCTATTCTTCCATAGAGTAGTCACCGTTACAATGTTTTGACACTACAGTAGGTGTTGAGTTTAGTGTATTATATTGTATGTAATATGTTCCTAGCTGTAAGGCAAAACGGCATCAGAGGAAATTAAACATCTTCTTGACAAAATGAAGTTTTGACAGAGAACTAATACTAGTGCTCTACTTTATTTTTTATTACTGGCATTTAACACAGGTCTGCCAATATTAGATTTTTACCCCCAGACATTTTGAGAGAGAGGAGTAAAGAGAATCCCACCAACCACTAAATAAGATCCACTTGTCATATCACTGAATTACAAGTGTGACACATTTGCAAAAGCACAGATATATAGGTGTCACCACTCCCCCACACACACATGCAGATGTGCACAAAGGCATTGCACTCCAGTTGTAAGATAAGGTAATCCATTTACTGTTGTTAATATACAGCTATAATGAGCAATGAAAAATAAGCTTTCATCTCTCTTTTTGTTCACACACACACACACGCACACACTGATATTCTGGTCTGACTCCTGGCCGATAACTGCCTGTCATTGATTGAGGACATGTTTTCTTATTCTTAACCCTCGTAATGTACTCGTAATATAGTATTTAGCCACACGGCGGCGCCATCTGATTGTGTATGATTTGTGT
>JAODUG010073717.1:0-13278 GCA_027564795.1 Aphredoderus sayanus
TCTCTCTCTCACTCTCTCTCTCTCTCTCTCTCTCTCTCTCTCTCTCTCTCTCTCTCTCTCTCTCTCTCTCACTCACACACTCACTGTCACTCACTCACTCACTCATTGTGGACTGTTTCCAGACCTTTCTAGGGAAATGTTATATGGTTCCGGTCTAAATTCATAATTAACAAGTCAAATGGTTTCAAGGTCCACTTAGTGATGTTTTAGACACAACATAGCATAAATATAATGAATGTATCACAATTACAATTACATGAACTGGAGATTTAAGACGTTTCAGAATGATTTCAGCCCACGCAGATCGCTTCACCCTCTACTACTCTGTGTCCACCGTGTTGTTCAGAAACCACGCTATGAGATCCGCTGGAGGGTGATTGAGTCAGTGAGCCCTGACGGCCATGAATACATCTACGTGGACCCCATGCAGCTGCCCTACGACTCCCGGTGGGAGTTCCCCCGCGACAGGCTGGTGCTTGGTGAGTAGACTGCACGGCGTAAAGTGATGGGGAGCTCCCCGTGTGTCTTTGAAGTGAGGATGTGATAAGGCCCTCTGGTGGGGCCAGTGAGAGCCAGGCAGCAGGGGTTAGCCTAACTGGTGTTGCCTAGATCAAAGGACGTTCCCCTAGCCAAGTCACAAATGAGAGAGCGGTGGGCATTTAAACTAGGTCTCTCAGGGCCTGTGTATGATATACATATGCGTGTGTGCGTGTCCGCAGGTCGTATCCTGGGCTCTGGAGCCTTTGGGAAGGTGGTGGAGGGAACTGCCTACGGGCTCAGCCGTTCTCAGCCGGTCATGAAGGTGGCTGTAAAAATGCTGAAACGTACGTTTTTCTATAGTTCACCCCATGACCTGATTATGGAGACGTTTTGGCCGCAGAACATACAGTACAATAATGCAGTACGACGTGTGCAAACATTTCCATGCCTTGCTTACAGCCACAGCACGGTCCAGCGAGAAGCAGGCCCTGATGTCAGAGCTGAAGATTATGACACATCTCGGGCCCCATCTCAATATTGTCAACCTTCTGGGGGCGTGCACGAAGTCAGGTGAATACAGGGCCATGTACTGTGTTACATGTAATGTGCCCGCACACGCACACATCCACACGGGCATCTCAATTACGGCATGCCGAGACATAAACAGTTGTGATGGACAGCAAAGATACTTTTAGCCATACTCTGGGTGTGGTATTTTAACAGGGGTCTTTATGGGCGTGTGGAAGCCTGCCCCCTTGACTGCGCTTTTAGCTTTTACGAGCTGATAAGATTACCGTGCGACTCAAGTGACCCTGTTGTGCTCTGCTGTGCTGTTCCCAGGCCCCATCTACATTATCACGGAGTACTGCGTCTACGGGGACCTGGTCAACTATCTGCACAAGAACCGAGAGAACTTCCTGAGCCTGCACCCTGAGAAGACCAAGAAAGGCCTGGACATCTTCGGCATCAACCCTGCAGATGAAAGCAGCAGGAGGTAGCGTGTATGCCAAACCAAGTGTACACATATGTGTGCTAGCTACACATGCCCTTATAGCTCTCAGGGGCTAACACAGTTCTCTACCCCTCCCCTTTCCCTCATCCACATATGTTGTGGATAGTTGTGTTGAAACTTGGGGTTTAAACTGGTGCGCAATCAAGGACTTTCATAATATAAATTTCTTCTTAATCACTTTATTATTAAATTACTATGTAATATTATTCTAATTATTATTATTAAATTAAATTATTTTAAAAGCCTCCCAGTCTTATAAATATACAGTATTTAATTGCACTGTTGCAGGCTGCTGTATTTGAAGGTACATGTAAACAGATAGCAGTATCATTATCTGTAAATGTACTAAACCCTTGAATGTTCTCTAGTATTACAGTGTGAATCCAAACACACAGACACACACACACATACACACACACACGCGCGCACATACACACACACACACACACACACACACACAGACAGAAAGACAACACACACGCAAACAGACAACACACACACACACACACACACCCTTAGTTCCCATAATCGGTAACTTAATCCCGATCTTCCTCATGGCCTGGCGTCTGCTCCTAATCAAATCCCATTCTGAAGTGGTCTAAGCTTTCAGTCGGATGCCATTATCGCAGGGCTGCCTGTCAGTTGTCTCCACCCTGGCATGCATGGTAAACCAGCTCCTCTCTCACTCCCCCATAGCCTCTCAGTGTCTCCATCTGTGTTGATGGATGACTCACAGAGACCACACCTCACTTGTCCATAGTGTGATTCTCTGCTGACCACCAGGACTGAATTGCCACGGTCATTATTGTCATTAGACAACCTGTTAAAATATCGAGAGTGTTAAAGTCACCACATTTGTTCCCTCTCTCTCATCTCCCTGTCATGTGTTTGTATGCAGTTATGTGATCCTGTCGTTTGAGAGCAAGGGGGAATACATGGACATGAAGCAGGCAGACAACACTCAGTATGTGCCCATGCTGGAGATGAGCAACTCCTCCAAGTACTCTGATATACAAGGGTCCAACTACGACTGCCCGCCCTCACAAAAAGGTAGTGCGCATGCGCTCGCACACACACACACCGGTCTGTGGTTTACCTGTCTCAACACTTTGGCTGTTTCCTCATTCTTTTTCTCATGTCTGTTTCTTTGTTCTATTCACTCTCTCTCTCTCTCGCTCTATCTCTCTCTCTCTCACTCACTCTGTTGGCCTGTATGTGCGTGGCTTTAGTGCTGTGTTGGAGTTAGTGTAGGTTGTCGGGTGCACCCCTGTCAGCATTTAGGACCGCTAAAGCCCTGTAATTATATGGAAAGGGTAATTGTAGCACACACAAAATAATGCCTGGTTTCTTCGTACCATTAGAAAAACGCCAGGTTTGTGCAGCCTTCTCTGTATTTACAGTACATGATAAACACATACTCCCAGAATGCCTGATGATGTCTTGTTTGTGTATCTGTGTTTGGCTAATGCAGAAGACGAGATGGACAACCTGCTGTCAGATGATGATAATGAGGGTCTCAGCACAACAGACCTGCTCAGCTTTACCTACCAGGTGGCCCAAGGCATGGAGTTTCTGGCTTCCAAAAATGTGAGTTAAGCCATGCTGGCAACAGGTTAAGCTCACTCAACTAGCCAGGTCATCAAATAGGCAGACACTAAACCACAGTCACATTAAACTAAGTATGCCATAAAATGAGTGACTGTAAAAATCCTGGAATGACTCTGCTTCTGGGTTCCGATCTCCTATTGGTCAAAATCTTGGTGCCACTGGGGTTTCTGACCACAGTGTTGGTGTCCATCGGTCAGCGGTCTACGCCACTGGGTGTTCCACTGGTTACCATGGCACCGGTAGCTATGTGCTGTGTTCTGCCTGATGACAGCTGTGCTGGCCAAGAGGGCTGAGTAAATCAAGGGTTGAGTGATAAGCGGCCCTGTAAAGGCAGAACCCACTCAGGAGAGAAGCCAGGCGCTGAATATAGCACCACCACCAGGCTAGAATTACCCCGCACACGCTCGCACACACACACACACACCCACACACGCACACACACACACACACACACACACACACACACAGGCCAGAGGCTTTTCATTCAGCTTCATAGTTATTATCCCTGAATATCCACTGGTCACAGTTATTCCTCTGACTGGCATGTTTACACAAAGACCGGGTTTTTTAAAGAAATATGAAATGGAATTATAAATGAACTGCAATGAAAGAACACACAGAAATAGATGTACTCTGTGAATGTGGGACGGAAAGTTGTTGAACTGAAATATATCTGTAAATGGGGTGACTGAAAACTGGGAACTATTAATTTATACATATATTTCCTCTCTGTCAATTTCCTTTTAAGTGCGTCCACCGAGATTTAGCAGCAAGGAATGTACTCATCTCCCAAGGTAAAATTGTGAAGATTTGTGACTTTGGCTTGGCCAGGGACATCATGCATGACAACAACTACGTTTCCAAAGGCAGCGTAAGTGTCTCTTAACTACCAACAACATGTGATTTTGTGTACTTTATGCACATTTGTCAAATGTTGACACTTGCACTTACAGCAGAGAATGTTTGAGATCATAAAAATCATATTTATAAATACGCTGTTGTCTGAATAGACCTGAAAGGGATGGACTAATTTTGAAATAGGTCCTTTAGCCAAGTACCTGGGAATAAAACATTGTGTAAAACAAGTGAAAAAAAAATGTCTTTCTGTTACTATTAATTTCCAAACTATAATTGGAAATTAAATTGGGAAGATATGAGGCCTTTAAAGTTTTCTTTTTTTTTTTTACACAGACCTTTTTACCGGTGAAATGGATGGCACCAGAGAGCATCTTTGATAACTTGTACACCACTCTGAGTGATGTCTGGTCATATGGCATACTCCTTTGGGAGATTTTCTCTTTAGGTAAGCCTCTACTGAACTTTATGAGAAGATAACACCTTAGTTCAACCTACATTGGTGCAATGATGTGTTTTGTTTTGCAGGTGGCACTCCATATCCAG
Organism: Aphredoderus sayanus; assembly: GCA_027564795.1. Lineage (NCBI taxonomy): Eukaryota > Metazoa > Chordata > Actinopteri > Percopsiformes > Aphredoderidae > Aphredoderus > Aphredoderus sayanus. The sequence continues at coordinate 4,502 of JAODUG010073717.1, forward strand.
GCATGGTCGTAGACTCCAGCTTCTACAACAAGATCAAGAGTGGCTACAGGATGGCCAAGCCAGAGCAGGCGCCCACTGATGTGTACGTAACTGTCCACACTGTGGTTATCTTTCAAATAAAAATGTTTACACTGTAAAACAATAGTATATTATATCTGTTCATTATTTATGCAGACAGACTTGCTTGCAAGTCTGTATAAATATACTGTATCTAATACAGTGTGTGTATGTATGCATATATATATCTCAGACCATCGAATGTCTTCCATGGGCTCTTCATTACTTTAGGCTTCCTGCAAACCATAACATTTGTGCTAGTCATACTGACCTTCAGTGTGATGACATAATAGATAAATTGCAGCATGCTGCTAACCTCAGGACAGCTTGTACTGTGCTCTGCGGTAACATTGCTCCTTGTCTACCCTTTGCTCTTTCCAGGTATGAGATGATGATGAAATGTTGGAACAGTGAGCCTGAGAAAAGGCCTACCTTCTTGGGTCTGAGTGAAACAGTGGCTTCACTGCTACCCTCCAGCTATAAAAGAGTGAGTGTCCGTGTGATCCCTGAATCTTTTCTGGGGCGCGATTTCTGTACGACCTTCACATTTGTGACTCAGTCTTTGCATCTTCAAAGTTCTTTACATCAGCTAGCCTGTTATGGTAACATTTTCATATAGCATCCCTCCATGTGATTCCTCCAAATGCCCAATTTGTGGTGTCAGTGCTTGTCACAGTTTTCTAGCACAGCTAATTCTGTTTTTAGTGGCCTTGCTAGTCAGAGTGCCCACTTTCAGTGAATACACAATTAAAACTGGATGTGACTTGTTTTAAACCCAACATTACTTCCTGTGCCAGTGATATAGAAGTGGATGTTTCTGTGGTTTAAGCAGAGCCCTGGCAGTGATTTCAATGCTAATGTCCCGGCTTAGTGTCAAAGTGGTTGGCCTCAGTCTGGGTAATGATGCAACTCCAGGCCTCGCCTTCACTAGCCGACCATAATTAGCCTGTAAAGGCACCACACATGGCAGATCAAACCACCTCCTTACCCCCTTCCCTTCATGGGGATTTAATAGATAGGGGGAGAGGAGGAGCTGGCTCCTGTTTTAGCACCTCAGGCTGTCATAGGAGGTGTGGTTCAGTTTGAGGGTCACCGCCAAGCTAGTGATCACTAGACACACACGTATGCACTCACACACACACACACACACACGCACACACACGCAGACACACACACACACACACACACACGCACACACACACAGGCGCAAGTTTGAATTCTCCCTGCTACATGTTGTAAAGCTGTTCATGAGTTTAGCATGTAGGCCTAAATGCTACACCTGTGTTTGGTAATTGAGAAACTTGACCATGCTTCCAGTATATGCTCCACAATACAATAACCAAAGTGCACGCGACCAAAATGGACCCACAATGCTTTGTGCCTCAACACTACTGTAATCACATAACGTGAAGCTAATGTTTACATAAGCTCATTATTATTTATTATTATTTAGTAATTAATTTATATATATAGGTGAGTAGTGTATCATGCCTGTATGCTCTCATTGCTTTTGTGATTTTTAAGCTTCCTCTTTCTTCTTCTCAGTGCTATGAGCGGGTGAACCAGGAGTTCCTGAAGAGTGACCACCCGGCAGTGACTCGGGTGTGTGTGTACAATGATGACGCATACATCGGCATCACCTACAAGAACCAAGGGAAGCTGAAGGACAGGGAGAGTGGCTTCGACGAGCAGCGCCTGAGCTCTGACAGTGGCTACATAATTCCCCTCCCTGACCTAGACCCCATGTCTGATGATGAATATGGGAAAAGAAACAGACACAGGTAACACAAACTGACCATACACTGATCCACACTATTTGAACCAATAAAATTGTATTATATAGAGGCTATATGGCAACTACACTTGACTTTAGAATAAATAAATGTTTTAGTTATAGTAGAACAGCAACAATTATAGCGAATAGTTCATCCTAAAGGAGATGAATGGAATTTATGCCTAAGAATTTCAGTATTATGTTAATACAATATACTGGGTATGCAGTGTTTTCTCACCGACCGGACATCTGTTCCCCCTGTAGTTCTCAGACATCTGAGGAAAGCGCCATTGAGACAGGCTCCAGCAGCTCCACGCTGCTGAAACGTGAGGGTGAGACTTTGGAGGACATCACACTGCTGGATGAGATGTGTCTGGACTCTTGTGACCTGGTGGAGGACAGCTTTCTGTAACACCCTCCCACCTGTGGAGCATGTCAGCCTGACACAAGGAAGAGGGATGGGGAAAAGACCTGTAAAAATCCACCAAAGACCCACCTCATTTCACATCCCCCGCTTCCTCTGTTCAGTCTCCACACCTCCTCCTCCCTTTTTCAGAGAGAGAGAGCAAAAACAACAAAAACCACTTTGCTGATTGGATAATTCTGTGGTAAGACAAACTCTTTGGACACTGCCCCGTGTTGGGCTGGAGGAGTTACTGAGCATTGGCCTGAACAAGAAGACTTCTAGAACCATGGTCACTGAATCTGTTCCGACCCTTGTAGTGTAAGATGGACTGAATGCACGTTTTGTAATTTGTACAGAAGATTATTTTATAGGGCATTCTTATAACAGCAGTATAAACTAGAAGACAAATATGCCCTTTTGGTCAAAGACTCTAAATATACTCCACTTCATGTCATCCAACTATATTAAACCACTAGAAGAAACTATTACAATTACATATGGTTCCTATGTTAGCAATAATAGCAGTATGAAGCTTCAGGCCTTCACACTCGTCTACAGAATGAACATCTGATGCTGGTACAATCAGTCGCGCTACTTTAAAAGCACAAAAGTTTTGACTGTGTATATAATTTCTTTTATTTTTTTACTTCATCAACATGTAAACATGTATTATTTGTGAATATTGAGTAGAGATTCACCATAAAGGATTTAATTAAGAATGCAGCCATATGCATGCATATGACTTATCTTGTTACAAAATTATTCTGTTCACAAAATGTATCTCTGTAAGACCACCCTGCACAGAGCTTTCAGAAATCACGATGTCCCAAATATGATTATACTGTATATAGACCTAAAGTTGTTAAAAAGGAATATTTTTGGGATATATTTTTAGCATTGTATTCATACAGTTAATGTTATGACATTTGTGCCCACGTGAATTCCTTGTGATCTCAAAATGTGATAAAAAATAAGCCAAAGTTGACAAAAGTGTATTATCACAAAGGAATTGCCAATGATACTTTCTTTGCATTGAACATGTGCCATTGACGATAGTTCATTTCAGTACCTCAAGTGTTCAAAGTGTACAAAATATGGAATTATGATGTCAAAGACGCCTCATTACGATGTTTGATATTTTCTTACAGAGTTAGAGCATTAACTGATATAATGGGTCAACAATAAGAATCTCCGTAGTAACTGTGATGGCATGGCATTCAAAGACATTTTCTCTCTGAGAGCCGAGGATACGGTACCATGTTCTTCCAAATCTGCCGTGTTAATTCTAACAGACAGTAGTTCATAGTTCATGATTCCACAGATATTTTATCACTTAAGTAAAGCAGTAATGTGACTGAGCTGAAAATAATGTCCAAAGCAAATCACATTTATATTTTAAACACATGCATAGAAAAAGAGCCTGTGTACAGTATGGCTGCAAGTATATAGTCATCTATGGCCTATGATTTACATGCAAAGACAATTAGATTGTGTCTATGCCTTATGGCTAGAACTTCCTGTCAATGTTAATTCTATAGTATCTTACACTGCCAGCTGTGTCACTGCCCTACACTTGCTCTTTCTGTTACCACCTTCGACTGTGATGTATTTGCAATCATGTTTAACTGTTGCACTTTCCACTCTTTTTCGTTCTTTGGGTATTGTATTGTAGCAGACAGCAGTATGTTGATCTGTGATTGTCTTTGGGTTTAGAGTTGATCTTGACTGTTCCTTTATGGCAGCGTGTGTGTGAATGTTTCCAATTACAAGAAGGGATTGATAACGATGACGGTACAATATCTATAATTATAGGCAATTAAACCCAATTAATACCCGGATATTATTATGTTGCAGTATACATTATGTACATTCAGATGATTTATATTTCAATAAATGATTTATAATGTAAATAATGTCTTGCTCTCTCATTAGTCATGATTTGGAAATACAAGCACAGATACTAAAAAGCAAACATTTAAATATATGTTGTTCTACATTCATAACAACATCCTAAGTCATAACCTTTTACAAGAAAAGGAATATGTGAAATATCAGTATAAATACTTTATTCTGTAGGCTGCATGGTACGTTACATGTAGGAATACATCATGTTCTGCATCATGTAAATTTGCATACTGTACAAATAGTAGGAAAAACAAAAGTTGGAATCTTTAGCATTTGAGGGCAATACAATTTTAAGTGAACATATTGTAGATGACATACTATATCTGTATAGGCCTACTTTCACCATAGTATATAACATTGTTAAATAGACACATGGGTTGTGTGGTGCTTGTGGTAATGTGTTTAGAATCATGATAATGATTCACGATTAGTGTGAAACCCTACCAACTACCATATCTCACCACAAGAGAGCAGTAGTATCAAAGCAATATGCCGTTGTTGTGGAGCTTTCTGTAATGATAGAGAAGGGTGACAATGATAAGAAAACCATACATTTATATAGTAAATCTATCTTAATTGATCCTTTCTGGCGCTAAATCTATTATATACAAATATTTCTATTCTGTTTTGCTTGCTCTATGACAACCTTTATTACAGGATCTAGTAAGACATTATTTGTTGTTGTTGTTGTTGTTGATGTTATTGTTGTTGATGCTATCCAGTGAATTAATTATGATTAACAAACAAGATCCAGTGAAGTAGAGAAATATGTTATTTTGAGTAAGTTTTACCCACAACATACAAAAAAGACAATTCAATGGAAATACTTCACCAGTGAGTTTCTTTATTTATAAAACTAGTTACATTAATCTCATTGTCAATATAACTTCAATAAAATATCGTATGTCATGAAAAAGTACAAATAAAAGAGCTGTACAAATAGGATATACAAATAAGCATACTGTGTTCATATCAAATATTTATTTAAGAAAACATTGTCATATTGCTCTTGCCCTTAAAGTTTGGCAATTACTTTACTTTTTTGCTTACTTTTAATTTAATAAAATCCCATTTCCTGCAATAGAGGCAGTGGGTGGATTGTCTTTCAGGAAGTAGCTGCGTCTACATGTCTCGGCTTTACAGACCTCGTTCTTGCTGCGCAAACATGATAGCATTTCAGCAGCAGCTCTTTACAAAGATCAATTATCTTCTTCATATAACCTTCATTTCTCTGTAGAATACTGGCCTTTTGAGAAGTTTCACAAATGTACAATGAACCAGACTATATAATGCAATTCCATTGTTCCTAAAAAGGCAGAACTGTGTAATTGTTAACAGATCACTGACAGGCACAGTTGTGACAGGGTGGTGAATTTGGGGTCAGACAGGCGGTGTGCTGTAGCGGACCTCGGCACCGAACTTGTCAGCTGTCTTGGGCAAATGAGGTTTCCTCAGCATGTTGTGCTTCATAATGACCTCCTCATTGGCATAGACTGGCGTGTCTGTGTCATCGGAGTGGTACCCTGACTGGTATCCACTGGTTTGATTGGATGACTCAGAAGCCAGAGACTCCTTACTCTTACAACGCAGCAATTGGCTATGGAGAGAAATGCATATATGAACATTCCATCTGGAATCATAAATGTCTAAATAGTTTTAGATTGTGGCTTTAGAGCGTGGTAAAACGCAGTATGGGTTCAGTTCGCACCTGAAGTTTGGTGTTCGTGCCAGCTGATTATCCATACCTGTGATATCCTCTGGTGACAGACCCTAATGTTGAAACCAAATAAAGGGAATGAGCACCACTGATGACATTATGGGGTGGTGTATGTGGGGCAAAGGGGTGTTTGGGAGTCTCTCATTAGTGTGTCCAGATGACCTAGTCTCCCAGCCAAGAGGGCCTGGATCCAAACTCACACGTTGGCCTACCCCGTAAATGCTAAGCCCTTGCCCAAGATACCTACAGTAAAACCATGTTTAAAAAGCTAGGCTGGTCCTGCACCCTAAACAGAGGTCAAAAGATACATTCCCACAGGGAATTATATAGAAAAAGTGTTGATTTAAATCAGGGATACTTACCATGACAATGTTCTGCTCCACAGGGATATTCTCAAAAGTCCTTAAGCTAAGCAGTTGACTGCATCTACTATTCTGCTGGGAAAGCCTGCTCAAGACAGACATGGAAACACATCATCAATGGAAAGCTCCGGAAATGTTAGACACAGTTTAGAGTGAGAGCACTGCGCTGCTGACCCATTTGTTGGTACTTTGTCATAGTGGAGCTGGGGTTCCAGGGCTACCTCACACCGGGGCCCGGGGCAGGGGCCCCTGACGTCAGAGCTCACCAAGGCCTCCTGCACCTCACCTGCTGTCAGAGGGATGTAGTCTTTTCCATCCTGGAGACAAACACACTGGTTAACTGCCATGTTGCCAAGTTGCTCTTCCATTCCATACCTGGATACTGAAGAGGCTATTGTGCATGTGCGCATGTGCTTCGTCAAACTTTGACAACTCGCGTCGTCATTCAGCTTGAATGTTAGTTCCTTTTTCCTTCAACATAGGTCCTCTCAAGCATTTTAGTAGAGTTTGGGCAAAATGGAATATTTCTGTAATATTTCTAATACTATACATCTATAGGCTGTGTACTGTACAATATATACTACATGGTGAACTCACATCCAAAAGAGAGAGTTATGGATGTGGATTAGATTTACACAATGCACTTATAAGCACCAATTTTGGATTTACAGTATGCAATGCATTAGAATGTCCACACACCGAAATATATGGACTTTAAAAAAAAAAGAATTTACCATTCATCTAGTTGGTAGGTTTTATAAAAAGAATTACTTATTAAATAATTACTACACATTGCTTTCTTACGAACTAGAATCTAATTGATGTTATAACAGACCTGTTTAGCACTAGCCTGCAGCAGGTTTCCCAAATGTTCAACCAGTTCCGTGAAGGTTGGTCTGTCTGTTGGACAATCTAGCCAGCAGTCCAACATGGTCTGGTATCTGTGAAGTCAAAACATAATTTGTTCAAAACTCATTGCTGTGGTGTGGTTCATAATATTTCAATATAAAAACATTTCACCTACATCTCAGTGGTAGCGTAGTCTGGAGCTCTCATCCTGGTGCCTTCTTTAAGCCTCCGGCAGAAGGATTCATCAATGCAAACACCAGGGTAGGGAGAGGCCCCTAGAGAAGAATGCATAGTGGTAGTACAGTGGTTTTCAAAGTAGGGTTCAAGACCCCCAAGAGGTCACAAAATGTCTTGTGACTTGATTATTTAAAGATGGTTTCCAGATTTTAAAATGTATCCTTTATCTGTATTTCTTCTTGTATCCTGGTGAATATGTTTTTTCATGATTTGTACGAAAACATGGGCAGTAACAAAATATTGAAAACCATCAATTCGCCTCAAAACTCTCTCTCTCTCTCTCTCTCTCTCTCTCTCTCTCTCTCTCTCTCTCTCTGACACAGAAGTAAAGGTCACATCCAATCATGACCTCAACATTAATATTGAATGATGTTAAATCTATGTACTGCTGACACCGTTACAAAAGCGTGTAACAGTGAAACTCTACCAGCTTACCTAAGGAAAAGATCTCCCAAAGGAGGACCCCAAAAGACCAAACATCACTCTGTGTGGTGTACACTCTGTCAAAGATGGTCTCAGGAGCCATCCACTTCAAAGGAAGACGTGCCTGTTGGGATTATGATAGATAAAGATGAATCTGAAGTCTATACAGTAACCTATTGTAAATAAGAAGTCACTCTTGTCTTTACTCAACACAGTCATGGTATTTAGAGGGACTCACGTCTCCCTTGCGGACATAGTCAGGGTCTTTGTAGACATCTCTAGCCAAGCCAAAATCACAGATCTTCACCACGTTGTTCTCTGAAAGCAGGATATTCCTGGCTGCTAGATCTCTGTGGATACACTGGAGAGAAAGCAAGATGCTAGATTCCCCAAAGCCTTCATGTTGACATAATGAGTTGAAACAAGTGCATGCCAACAGCATGCATATAGTTGGATACGTGCATGTGTATATTGTGCACGGACAGTACAGTAGATGTGGCAGTCTCACCTTGCGTGAAGAAAGAAACTCCATGCCCTTGGACACCTGAAAGCTATAGCTGATCAGGTCCTCCATGGTCAGGTGGTCATAGTCTGAGCTCTCTGTGATCACATGGTTAATTTTATTGTAATACAATACGCTGATAAAACATGGAAAAACCGATGTATTTATTATGCCTGTTGATTTCTGGACCTTGAGCATCCAAGTTGCAGAGCGAAGACTCCTCTCCCAGCCTGGAGCATACAGCTGTCCCTGTGCAGATGTCCAGCTGGGCACTGTTCCCCAGACCAAGATCCCCTTCAGTTATAGCTCCCTGGTTATCCACCCTCCGCCTCTGTTTACCAGGGAGAAACAAACGGGGGGTTAGTTCAATGAAACAAACAAGGATCCTACTATTCTTTCTCTTCACTGGCTTATATCTGTTTAGGGCTGTGGGAGCTTATGATTGGCATTGAAGTCTCCAATCAGTCAAGTCAAGTCAAGTCAAGTATATTTATTTATATAGCACATTTAAAAACAACCAATGGTGACCAAAGTGCTGTACAGAG